>JAODUK010004853.1:0-10583 GCA_027564635.1 Typhlichthys eigenmanni
TATATACATACATACATACATACACACACACATTTGGAAATACACATAATTTGTTGTTACAATTTAAAAATAAATTGTAGAACCCATTAACCTTCATGCTTTCTTGCTATCAAAACCAGAATATGAAAATCACAGGCTCAGTCCACACTTGTTTTTTTTTAGCAGAGAAAATTCTTTGTTTTGTTGACATTGACCTTCCAGGCATAGGAACAATCTTCAGGCATTCAGCTAAATGGTGACGGCCTGGCCTTCCTAGAAGACAACTTTGCTTTCATTTAATGTCTTTCACTCATCACTTCAGAGTGCTCAGGGAGCATATAAATAAGAGAAAAGGAAATATGCCTAAATACTACCAGAAGTGAAATGTTTCATTTGTTGTCAATTTTGCCGTTTGGTCTTACATTATGACTATGCTTATTCATATGAAGTAAATCAGTATTATTGCAAGTTAGGAAAGTAAGAGAAGGAAAAAAGGCATGTGGTCGGGAAGCCTTTCTTTTCCATTCTGCCCTCTTCTTACCTTACTTTCTCTTCTACGTTTTCACTCTATAGGTCAGGAAAATTGACTGAACACTACTGTGTAAATACATGCTGTGCAAGTATGTGTCAAGTAGTTACCTGGACACTCTTTAAGACCTGTTGTGGATGCATTAGTTGAAAGAGTGAGTCAGAGGGATGTTAGCATCCCACTACTTACTGTGCAACAATCCACATATGTAGAGCAGGGTGTGAGAGTCTGTCAATATTAGGACTAAATCACAAGATTCAAGATGTTGAGGAGGGAAGTAGTGGTTCATCTTCACAAAAGTTAGTTTAGCCCTAACATGGCATGAGCCATGCAGAACTATGTGGAAACTTTCATTGTAAAGGGCTGCTATGTCCACAGGCCTAACACATGATTGATGTTCAGTATTAGAAGACCACATTTACAGCTATAAAATGATATTTATCTAACCTTGACAAAATATATTAAGTTATTATGAAAAGAACCATCATATCGTCACCTTCCTAAAATAATGAATAAAAGTACTTTTTCCAGGTTTGGCAGAAAACACAAAAAACTTCACAAAATAGTGTCCATTATATAGATAGTATATAGACAGTTTATAGTTATTAAACATAGGTCAGTTTAAGAATTGCAAGATCTGTTCAACTGATGATGTAGCCGATTTTACCAGAGATGGCCAGCATCATGAGGAGAGGATTTAGGCAAAAAAAAAATGTTTTGTCAAAAAAGACCATTATTTTAAGAAGGTGACAATATTACAAAGTATTATTATAAAACACTGGAAATCTCTTTGAGGCAGTAATGGGAAATGGCAAGGTCATATACATGTATAAATATGTTAAGACTTAAACATTTTGTGTTTTTACATTCGATTCCTGAAATATACTGATCATAAAAAATAATTTTTACGCAGGTTCTAAGAAACACATTTGTATTTTACATACCTTTAAATCTTACATTAAACTTAAACTGATGGCACAAGAATGTGTTATTGTTAAAATGAGCAATCTTCAAATGTAATGCTATGCTATAGTACAAATTAAGAATTAGTCAGGAATAGCCATGGACGAACTGAAAAAAGAAAACTCACGATGAGGAGAGATCAGGAGATTGATGACAGGCAACATGTATTATTCGGTGGACGTAGTGGGTTGACAAACAAAACCAATTTAGTGGCATGGGCATCCCAAACTGCAATACCTTACATAGCCAGGATGAAAATCACGTATTTCAAGGCTAGACTTTGTGTAGAGATAATTAATAATAATAATAATAATAATAATGTGTATGTGGTTTACCGTTTAAGTTAAAATTGATCCTAAATCAGTTTTATAAATGAGGCCCCAGGCCTTTCATCAGAACAATCATGCAAAGATAAAGTTTATCAGTGAGACCAAATCTAAACTATATAGATGCATTCCACAACTTTTAAATTTCATTCTATTATTGTATGATGCAGTATACACATACAGTATATTAAAGAAGATTTATATATAAAACATCCTGGTCCTTCTGATGTACTGTAGACAATTCTAAAATATCTAGGTTAATTTGGCACAATTCATCATCTTGGTTTTATAATTATATTGTATTATACAGCAATATAATTTGACAACCTGATCTGGATGATACAGAATATCTGAAATATATCATCGGTACTGCCTTGACTTGCATTTCTATGTACATTATCAATATGGTATAAAACTATAGTCAGCTAAATGTTCTCTCCTCTCACCACATAATTCAAGCCATCCTTGGAGCAGGCAGGACGCTATAGGAAAGAAGTTTCTGATGAAGCTCAGTGCTTAATTTAGTCCCAGGCATTCTCAGTATCTGTCACCTAACTCCAAGAGGCCTCCAGCATATGGACGGCTGCATTGGTTTGTATGTGTATGTGTGTGTGAGAGTCCATGCATCAATGTTTACTCAGGCAGGCAGGTTAAGAATGCCAGAGATAAGCACCAGCACCTTGCGTGTTACTGACTGAAGACTGTCAGTACGGAATGAACCAAAGTACATGGTCTTAAAAAGCTTATCATCCTTTTCATTGGATTGCAGTGTAGGTCCAGTTTACACAACCACAGCAATACTTACAACTATTCAATGAGAATGACTGCAGCAGCAAGTACAAATACAGTTCCACACTGCATGTAACCTGAGTGTTTCGCAGAGTATTGTAATAGTATGTATCCATAAAGGGCAATAAAGTATTCAAAAAATCTTGCCAAACAACCCAAATCTTAATTTATTTGCAAGAATAAATTGGCTCAGAATTTGGATCTCATTGGCCACAAAATAGCCAAATCAGCCTAGGCACTGCCAACAAACTAGAGGAATGCCAATAATTACTGCCAACAAGCGCTTGCACCTAGTGTACTTTTGTACAGATACTCTAGCTTTCAGAATATTCCATTTTGAATTTGTAATCTTTACATTTATCAAAAAACATCAATGTCACATCAAGCAGCTGTAGCAAATTACTTTCATGAACGTTATTACAATGCCGAATAATTGCCCACAGACCTTAAACTATTGGAAGTGTGTGTGTGCACATGTACCTACGAGTACATCACATAAATGTGGGTTTTGCAGTTCTCCATAATACAGCTTTAAATATGTTAACACTCATCAAGTGACTGCATGGTGGGCTAAGCAGAAAGTGTGTGGTCGTCAAATCTCCGTAGCAAATGGAAAGACAGGAGGACCACACAGTGGCTGGGCCAGATCAGGTTGTCAGAGGCCATATTTAAAAAGTGGGTCAGTGTCCAAACCATACCCCAATCAATCAATCAATCAATCTCTCTCTCTCACTCTCACTCTCTACCAATCTTTCCTGTATGGTTTGGGTTTCACACTAGCATCTTGCCCCTGAAATTGTCTTGGTTCCAGGTAAACATTGTATTGGCCCAAAGATGAAGTGAAGATGCAGTAGCCCTTGCAAGATTCACATGCATAATGTTTACACGTTGAATGGCATGTGCTGGGGATTGTTGTAAAATCTCTCTTGTCTAATGAGGAATGGTTCCTGCAAACCTGAGGTGCGTTGAAATTGTCAAACATGGCGAACATATTATAAAAAATATCTGTTTGAGTTTGCCGCAAATCTTTGCCAACGCAGGAGTCTGAGGAGGTAGCGGTAAACACACATGGATGCTGATCAAAGTGTTACAGTTTAAATCTAACAATTGAATGCTTACACAAAAGGTTTAAAATTGTAAAGTTCATAGCAAATGTATTTGCCAAATTTGAACACAACTTAGGATTCGCTTGCCAGTCCAGAGGTAGTCAAATTAATGTATGAAATCAATTTGATTATGCCAAAGTGCTAGGGATGTCATGATACCAGAAATTTGGTTGTCGATACCAATACCAATGAAATTCCACGGTTCTCTGTACTCATTTCGATACCACAGGTGGGAAAAATACAACAAATGTGTGTGTGTGTGTGTGTGTGTGTGTGTGTGTGTGTATATATGTATATATGTACTGTGTGTGTGTGTATATATATATATATATATATATATATATATATATATATATATAAAATCCCATTTACTATATGTGTACTGTTTATGTAGCCTAGCTACCATGTTAAGCAGTGTTAAAAGATAGGTTATCTCAGTATCTCAAGCTCATCACGTTGTATGCTGAGACGTTGCCGTCAAAAACAGTCAGTTATTCTGAAGCTGGGGGATCTTCTGTGCACCATGAAGGTGATACAAGCTACTGTAATGTCTGTTCAGAGCATGGTCTAATGTCCGGTGCTTATTGAAATGAAAGATAAGTCTCTGGCTTTACCCGCTTGGGGCTCCCTCTGTGACTTGGTGCCCACACGAGAGTGCTCCTAGGTCGCGTAAACATTGACCCAGATCCCAGTCGGCGCTCTGGAGGTATCGCCAAGCGAGAAGAGATGGTTAAAATTAATTTATGCCTATACATAACATGACGTCAGCAACGTTCGTCGCTGACATTTTGTAGACTTTGAAAAGTCAGTATTGTGCATTTCAGTTTATCAGTAACAGCGCTGCAGTTACATCGTGGACAGCCGACAACTTCATCACTGTTATCGCTAGCTAGTTAGATTAGATTTAAAACACTACAACCAAAGGCCAAGGCTACTGCGTTATACGGTTGTAGCAAACAAAAATGCTACATTTCTGTATGATCCCAAGTGTTCTAAAACACCAAGCAAAAGAAACAGAGAAGCTGAGTAATCATATGAGAGATCTTTGGCTATACATTAGTACCAATAAACAGAAAATATAAAAATCCTACCCCTCGTAGTAAGGGACGGGTAAGTGTATTATCACTTTTAGTCCTCTAGATAAAACTTAACGGTAGGAAAATCTAACTGTTGGACAGACTGACAGGTATAACTATCATTTTGCGCTACGGTAGAAAAAGCTGACAGGGACATTATAGTTTTGGGTAGACAGATTGACAGAACACCGTACATAGGCTACTACCACCGTAGTATGAGGTTAATGTGTATCCTACTATAGAAAGACATGCATACCTTCCTTTGTTTTGACGGCGATTTTTGTTGATGTTGTAAAAATCAATAGTTCACTGATACATCCACAGATTAAATAGTTGTAGGACTCCTGAAACTTGCATGCCTTCACTGCTGCAATCTGAATGCAGAGTCGCAGACAATGTTGACTAAATACGTACGCTATAGGCTACAGTAGCTAAACGGCAACTTTGCCAGATGTTACCCTGTCATGGCTCAATTCAGCTAGTTTTTATATTGATCCCAACTTCCGATAAATCTTTTTTTTCTTTGTATTCTTTCTAAATTAAGTAGGCTGCACTAACATTAGAAACACTAGCCATTTAAAACTAAAATCAAAAGTATATCTTAGCAATTGTATTGACAACACTACTAAACCATCTAGACCAGGGTTCCCCAATTCTGGTCCTATAGGGCCGCTACCCTGCATGTTTTAGATGTCTCCCTGCTCCAACACAGCTGATTTTAATGAATGGGTCATTATAACGAGCTATTCATTTGAATCAGGTATGTTGGAGCAGGTATGCTGAGGCGGTATGCTCAGGCAGGTATGCTGAGGCGGAGCTGCAGCAGCTCCAGGTTGGATCCCCGGTACCTATGGCACCTACAAAAACGAGTACTGTCATGTTTTCAGAATTTTGGAATGGACTAGGTACCGAAGTATCAGTTCTCGTGACATCCCTATACCACACACACTTGTTATAATGTTATGGAGGAGTATACCATACAAAAACATGCAGCAGCGTTGTGATAAAAAGGAAGGCTGGAGAGAGTACCCAGTCATGACAAAGGTCAGGGCCTGGATTCAATGATTCAATGCTTTGAATTGTGCCTGTTACCTGAGCCTCTTTTTGTTACACTAGCAAAGGAGTTTAGCCAGGCTGTTGTATAGCTGCCTGCCAAACTGATGCTATTTACCTCTAAGTCTAAAACCTATTGGTTTCCAGTAGGCAAGTTCTTTGTGGCGTTCAAACCGAACAGAACTGTACAAGGAGCAGGGAAATACCTTGAAGCTAGAAGGAACAACGTCCAGAGGCTACGTGGCCACTGCAGGAGCCACCTCAAGGCAGCTAGCTTGAGCTCATTAACATAGGGACACCATGACAGCATGCTCCCTTCAGACCAGAAGCCTCCTTAGTGTCACATGGAGATGAGATGATTTCAACGAGATGTTGCCAGACCACTAGCTCTCCCAGCCAAGGGAATATGGTAGCACGCAGAGTTCAAATCTCACATGCACACGCGCGCACATGCGCACGCACCCACACATTATGCTTATACTGTACATACATATTAACTGCACATACTGCACATTGGGCATGCGGGCGTATATAAAATACACATGGTCATACACATACATGGAAAGAACGCCGTGCATGCAATGTACACGTGCACGCTCACAAGGTAAAGCCAGGTGTCTCTAATGGACAACCTCACAGGGGGTGGCCATCATGCAGCAACACTGGTGTCGTGTGACACGTTCCTAACCTCCTACTTTGCTTACATTAGCACCATGGTGGCCTGTGTATGGCACACACACACACACACCCATCCTCTTTTCCCCCACAGGCTGAGCGTAAGGTCATAGCCTAGCAGCTGTTAGATCACCTGGATTGATGTGTTCTGTGCACGTGTGTGGCAGACAGACGGACAGACAGACAGAGAGACAGACAGGTCCATAGTACTGTATGTACAGTATAATATGATGTACTGTATGTCTCATGTCATCTCCTCTCTCTGTTGAGGCTTGGACAGGGTGCTGTGCACTGCCCCGGGATGAGGAGATGGGGCGCATACACCAGGGCACTGAGCACAGCTTTCTGCAGTGGTGCCCAGCCATGCATCGCATCCAACGCCCCCCAAAGATGTGGGAAATGCTTTTGTACAAGTAAGGCTGTGAGTGGAGGTGCGGCATAGATCTACCCTTATGGGGAAGGGAACACCTGGTGGCTTGTACTGTATGTGCGTGTTTGAATTCACGCAGATGCATGTCCATGTTAAGATAACAGTATTTACCCGCTAACGTGTTGTATGTATACATGTATATATAAGCATGTACAGTATCTGTTGGGCGTGTGCATCCTCATGAATCATAGGAATGTAGATGTGATCCAGAGGCTATCAGAATGAGGCGTGGGTGTGCAGTTAAAGTCCCCCTGATTAGCATGAAGGTGGTCCAGCACTAAACAAGCGTGACCCAGACTCTACGCACCCACATACACACACAGCATCTCTATATCAAACTACTGCTCACCACCACACACTGTGCACAGCCAGCCGGTCACATATGTCCAGGCCGAGTGTCACATGCACAGACGCACAGCCAAAACACGACGACCACTCGCAGGAGAAGAGAACAGCTTGATTATCTCCTAACAAGGGTACGTGTCAAGGTCTGGTCAGCGTGTTGGAAATGGGATCAATGGTCAGGAGTGAAGACTAAGGACCGAGTGGTCACGGCCAGATGAGCGCCTCCCATATGGCAGCGCTTGTGGGGTCGGCAGGGGTGTTCCGAGGAGGGACAAAGCATGGAGCCGGTACCTGACACCCTGCTGCGTGGAGCTGTGTGGCTGCAGAGCCCATGCACCGTGACACACTGTCTTGGCTCATTGGTGAGCTAAAACAGTGAGTGTATTTTTACAGATGTTGATGACTCAAATATGCACACACACAAACAAACAAACAAACACATCCCTGTTGCCATGCAATAAGAAGCACATGACACAATTGGGGTGAGACAAAGCATCCCACAAAGAGAACCGGTGTCTGGCCTGTCTGCAGTCATGAGGTCTCCAGCCCGCTGGCTATGCCATGTCTCGTGGTTCAAAGACCCTGAACAGCCCCTGCTTATAAAGATCTGCCAGGGCCGGCCACCGTCAGTAAATCACACATTAGCCTTAGGGCACCTCCTGCTAACAGAAAGGCTTAAGAGAAGACCTTAGTTAGTACATAGTGGTTGGTCTCCATGTTATTCACACTAAAGTCTTTACAGCACATATTTGATGGACAGGTGTCATCTTCAATTTAACCCCACTGAGCATAGATGATGCATGATAATCTGTGTGTAAAATGGCTCTGAATTATTATTATACGTTTCTCATTAGAAACCATTATTTAAGTAGCATGTATACTGAAGTCTTCCTTAGGCGAAGACGAAAGACCATGTGTCCTCCACTGGCATGTTGTTACACAGCGCTGCTTTTTTGTTATTTTGTTCCTTTGCTTCAGGGCTGAAAATTGACAATAAAGCAACATGCTCCACTGTCAATACATTTCATGAAAAATTTGGCAAATGAAAGAAAAGGTTAAGAAGATGGAGCTCATTAAATGTTCCAACACGCATTAATATAGTTCATATCCTGAACAATAGCTGAAAGGACACAACATACTGTATATTTGTGTAAACATGGGGCTGATGTGTGTGTGTGTGTGTACACTGGCTGGCTGTCCTATTGCAAGGTAGCATCATTTGGAGGAAACTTCTTCAGGCATGAAAGACAAGCGCAATGACTTTAACGAGTGTATGTTGGGATAATGGAGTTAGTACTTTATGTACAGTCTGTCTGATTATCATTAAATTATTTTTTATACCAAAGAGTGTATGAGCACAATTTTATATGTTTATACCTAATTTCCATATTCCAATCATGATTCATATCTATATTGAATAAAGATTTATGTCACAATGTGATCAACTGAGTCGATTTGTACAAAATGTTATCTTTTAATGCAGTAATACAGTTAGACATAATTACATTTCCTGTTATTGTTTAGAACACATTCTGCCCTTTTCAATATGCAAGAAGATACAGTAAATGCATACATACATTACACATAGATGGAAAAATATACACACATTTCTGTGAAAAATGAACTACTTATTTAATTTCCACTCTTATCTGTATAGAGTGTATACATATTATATTATAATAATAATTCGGAGTGATTTTACTTTAATCAAAGTAGGTGGTCTCACGCATCACATTCAAGGTAGATTTAGAATACTTTGATGCAAAACATTTTATTTAACAAATGTCCTTTCTCCAACTGCTATGTAAACTCAGTAGTTAGACCTGTCTCAATGCAAAGTGACTGTTAGAGAGGCTACAGCCTTGGTGGGAGAATAAATGTTCAAATTATTGTACAAACCTAATTTACCTTGGACTCCCTGACAATGTCTCTCACATGCGCATGCACACGCACACACACACACGCACACACACACACACATACACATTAATGAGTCACTGACATTCCATACATATGGTATGGACAAATGGGTTCAGCACATACCATAATGTCTGTCAACTCAATGCTTTCACTTTTCAAATCTGTACATCTCAACAGGAATGAGAAATATGGTTAGCCCACATATAAAACATGCCCTCACCAAATACCAGGAATGTGTAAGAATACATAATATTCATTGTTACACTACAATTATGAAGGTAGTCAAGGCTGTACGTTGTAGGTGACCCACCATGTGTATAACATCCACCTGGATGATGGCATGGCAGCCATAGTGTGCCAGGATCCATCCACTCCGCTCACCACACTTGGGCTCTTCAGTGTAGACGTTCACCTGTCAGTAGCTGAGGGACAAATTAGGACCATCGTTGGGCAGTTTGAGGCAGAGCCCCAAGGTTAACACCCCTCTTTTCCACAAGTGGCCTTGTTTGTTTATTAATAACCATGGACAGTCATTGAGGACCTCATCTTTTCTTCTCCAAAATATATGACTATTATTGTATTTAATTTAATCTTGTTTTATAATCTCATTTACCTTTCATCTTTAATGAAAAGCATGTCGAAGTAAAATGCAATATTTTTTAAGAAACTCCTTATTTTGGGAGGTAGGGGAAAACTATTAGCATATATTGTAACTAAATAGATTGATATTGCTACACCAAGTTCATATTGCTAAGTAATAATGTCTGTCAGTAGCTTTCTATTAGTGAACCTGCCTGTATTGGTCAAGCTTTATTAAGGGGGTGCCATATTCTTTAGCAACTATTCAAGTCAGTCGTTAGGGATGTCCCAAGTGGTCGTGGGATTATTGGAAGATTATTTAAACTTTATATTTCACATTTATCATTTATTGTGTAATATGCATACAGTACATGACTACATGTTGTTGGTGTTTATATAGTGTTAAGGGTCCAGGCCTCAAAAAGCTACAGAAACATGTTGTATTTTAAACTATTACAATAAATAATTTGTATATAGTTTATATTTAAATAGTTTGTATAGTTTAGACAGTATAGTCTAATAGTATAGTTTACATTTTTATTTGTATATATGTACACAATTGATTCTTAATTTATAAATATGTTGGCTTTGGATAACTGGTCTTGTACTAAATACCTGCAGAGAAAAAGAAGGTATTAATTCACTTAAACCTATTAAACATCTTCCATTTACATTTACATTTACGGCATTTGGCAGACGCTTTTATCCAAAGCGACTTACATGTGGTACATTTGTTAGTAGTTGGACAGGTCGTATACCAGCAATTATAAGCAAACAATATTTTAAATAGAACAAATGCAGCATAATGTCATT
>JAODUK010004854.1:0-10582 GCA_027564635.1 Typhlichthys eigenmanni
CCCCCCCCCAACATATTTGCGGTGAACCGGAAGCCTTTATTGAGCCAATAGTAATGTTTCGCAAAGACGGTTCAGGGCGCCATTTGACGGAAAACTCATATTTGAAATGTTATGGTATGGTAACAGTTTTTTATTGATGTTAATTGTATTGTATTCCGCAAGCTAACGAGACCTGCTGTGCTGCCTTGTTATAGCTGTCTTAGCGGTAATCTAACATGCATGCTATACTGATTGAGTTATTATGATTCAGACAGAAGCAAGAACCATATGTTTTATTTTAAAGCAAATAGCTGAAGCTATCAGTGTTGTTGATTTTATGATTAGCTAACTCATTCGTTTGTGTCCGTCTGACATGCATATAACACTTTTTAATAGAAAAGAAAACTAAATTATATGATTATGAGTCCTACTGACGCAATGCTATATCTAAGAGAGTAACATTGATATGTAATGTGAGTGTAGATAATGCTTGTTTGCCAGGCAGTTAGTCGTTTCAGGATGTTTTCATTCTTTTGAAAATCTTTCATCGGAGTTGGGATGAGCTCAAGACGAACACAGTGGACTGAACAGTAGTAAACATGACAATAATAGTCCTGTCCTTTATACAGTGTAGGCCTACATTGGCCCAAGACAGCATGGGCACGTTAGCCCCAATAGGTGTGAAGAGCAAAAGTAAGACGGGACAGAATTAAGTGATTTGATTATTGTCACCTCTAAGAACTCCCATGTGCTCTTCACGCGTGCACACACACACACACACACACACACACACACACACACAGAGCTCTCTATTGACTATCATATCTCCCCATCCTAATCCCCCGCAGTCAATCAATAAGCACTTGACAGTTACTAAAATATCATACAGAGTAGGCTCTGCTCTTCGTGTTGTGCAGATTGACAGCAGGGCGCACTGACGTGCACACACACACACATACACACACGACAAGGAAGTCATACCACTAGCTATCTATGAAGGCCTTTCTTTCCGTTTCTCTACAAAAAGATAGAAAGATAGGTGAATGGAAAGGAGAGCATCTTTAATAGTGTATCTCTCTCTCTCACTCTCTCTGATGCTAATTGCCCCTCCCCCCTCTCTCTGTCATAGTTTGCCTGTGGGTAGCTGCAAGACCGTGATTGGAGTTGGAAACACCTCCATGTTGCACCCCGTTACTGGGAGAGACTAAATTAATAAATAAACCAAATATGCACTGGGAAACGAATATTTTGGAAATGGCAAACACCTCAAAACCACATTGAGGTGCCAGTGCGGGTAATGGAGAAATAAATAGGTTTGAACCTTAACTGTCTAGCTCCATCCCTCATTTCTCTCTGTGTCTCACACACTCAAATAGTCTCATCAGAGAAAGTATTATTTATTTATGTTTCTGACGGGGGAGAGTGGAGGAGACACAGAGAGAGAGAGCGGGAGCGGAGTTGTAATTACTTTCTGGTGGATGACGAGGAGCAGTAATTAATAATCCAGTCTGCAGTATACCCTGGTTGGAGGAGGAACACAGAAAATAGACTCTCGTTGATGCCACCAGTGAGAAGAAACTAGAGAGAGAGAGAAAATGAAGGCGGGGAAGGCGATAGGGACAGCTAAGGCATATATGGCCCAAAATTGCAAAATGCTTTTGAAATAATCTTTCATTCCTTCCTTCATTTATTTATTTATATATTATATTGATAAAAAATATATATATAAACAATGATTTGAATATGATTCAACCATCCTAACTTGCCTATCCTGCCCCCTATATAGTATATCCTATAATAAACCACTGTGGGTTTGTTTAGATAAAAAGTCAAGACAACTGGTATTGTGCACATACAGTATCACCAAAAAATGTAAAAATATTCCCTTTTGAAATTCCTCCAGGGCGAAGATCCCCATAAAGACTGCTTTTTACAATGCTCCCTCACCGCATCTCCATTCTGTCATCTCTGAATGAGCCGAGAACACATTACAGAGGGATACTTTTCTTTTCTGACCAGCCACTTTTCATTTCCCTACCTATGTTTATGTAATGCTGAATTCTCCTCTAGCTACGGAATACTTTAACAGAGAAGACACGGCAGGGTTATCTCCGCTGTATGTCGTACCTGTTTTGACAACAACAATTTACACACAAGCCACGTACAGTACAGTATGGGCCTATTTCTCTTAGATTTCTGTTGAATTATAGCACCATGTTGTTAGCGAGCTATTGCTTTGCTTGTGGAAGTGTCGTGTGCCCTTGTGCAAGGCGTTCATTTAGTTATCAGGTTGGACGCTCTTTGAAAGAAAATTACTCGGCCCCTCGGTTAGGCAAACCACATTTTTGAACGTAACAGTGGAGCATTGTGGTCGTAAGCCCAGGAGAAAAGATGTTTAGTGATCACCGTGGTCAAACATGAGCTCATCATCTTGCTATTGTTTTCATGCATGTGGGGAGAGAGTATCTTGTCTTATCTTCTTATTAGGGGCATTGTTGTTACCAACACTCCCTTTAGAGGTGCCCGTGTCTGCTCCCTTCCACTCTCTTTAATTAGAACGTGACGGGAGACACTATCGGGGTGCCCAGCCGTGATGTTTACCTGTCTGTCTGTTAGCTCCCTGCAGACTGAAAGCATTCAGGTAGAATCACACACACACACACACACTGATAATCATCTGTCAAACATGAGCACAAACACAAGCGCATCGCTATCACACAGTGATAGTCATGCTAGATGTGCATTCAAGCTGACACATTTATGTACATGCACCTACTGTACAAACACATACAACGCACATATAGTCGTCCCATTCTGACACCTAGTTGCGTGTGTGTGTGCACTCAGACATCTGAAATGTAAATTTAAACACACAACTAACAGCTTTTTAGACATGATTTCAAAAATAATTTACATTGACTTTTTTTGTTTATAATCAATTTCAGTTACTTTATTCAGTCAACCTAATTATTGATGTTACACTGTCTTATTTGTGACTGCTTGGCAATAGTGGCCCTATGCAGCAAATTCATATGTCCTAGGAATCAATAAAGGACTTCATATTTTGTTAAGCCCTTAACTCTGTGGGTTCTTCACATTAACATTTAGTCCTCCGTCTGTTGTAGGGGACACAAAATTGTGTTTTCACCTGCCCCTGACTGCCATTGTTTCCCAGAAACTCCTTCGAAAGTGTCTACAGTCTTAACTCTGGTTCGCTGAATCAGCATGTTTTATTGCTTCCATTTTGACACCACAAGACATGTAAGTAAACCTTCAGATTTGAATCAAAGGGAGTAGGCAGGTTCAATACTAGGACCGGTATAGGTCTCAGTATTGGGGCATCATATTTTCTGGCAGGTATTCCATATGCATGGGCAGGGGCAAGCAACATTACAGAAACAACAGGTAAGCTCAAAGTCAGGAGATAGGCAAACAAAAGCAATTCCAATGCAGAAGAAATACATCCAGGGACAGGCAGACTCAAAACACAAACAGGCAGGCAGGCACGCAGGATAACAGAAGGCTCGGAACAAGGTAACACACTTGACAAACTAACAACGATCACAGGGGAACATACAGTAAATACACAAGGGCTGATTAGGAGACAGCAAGCACCTGGGAGACAATTAACAAACATAAAGGGCTGGGACAGAAATGAAAAGATACAGACATACTGTATACTGTGTGTGTGCTGTACATATACAGTATACAGTATATATATATATATATATATATATATATATATATATATACTGTATATACTAGTGTATATATAAACACAACGATCCGTTCATTGAGGCTGTTGTGGTTGTCACACATTCATTGGATAATTTAAATATACCTCATGATGTAATGTACAATGAAAAACATGAGCAGCTTGCCAATAGCCTGCTGTAAGAGCTAAATGTATTGTGATTTAATGTTGAGATAAGGGAGAAACAGAGTTGTGGGTTTAACAAAAGTTCAAAATGAGGAAATACTGAATTTACCAGATAGAAGGCATTGTCATTACGAGTGATTTAAGAACATCGTCGATTATGCTTAGGGAAACGACAGAGTCAAGGGTTTAGCAAAAGTTCAATATCCATTTAAGTGCTTTTGGAGCGCAATGAAATGTTGGCCTTATTTAATTAGACTATAACTATAGGAGAGCCTATTGCAGATTCAGTGATTAACATGAAAATGACATTTACTGATCAGCAACACAGCTGAAGAGCATCACAGATGAGATAATAGGAATACACGTAAAAATAAAATCAGATCTATGCCTTTAAGGCTTTCTGGGTATTTACATAAATAGGTAACGGCCAGACAAAGAGGTATTGAGTGCTTAATGAGTTTGAGTGCCCTGAAGAGGCTGGATCTCTAAGTAGCCTCATTAGAAATTCAGGAAATAGTCAGAGCCATTTTCTACCATGGCCCGTGTCCTAGTCAATCTATCCATCTCTGTTGGGTTCATCGCCATTGTTCTGGATTTTCTACTCCATTTTAGTTTTGGGAGTGTTTCTAACCAGTGACTTAAAAGGTGTGTTGTGTTTCCTAATTTTCTGAAATGCTCTGTACACCGTGTAAACGGGCAGACAATAAATAAAATGCCCCAGCTGTTCTCTGCGGTTTGGTATTCAGGTTCTCAAACACTTTAAACTTCTAATATTGGAGCTATTACAGGTCTAATATACATTAAGTTAAAACATTTGAATAAAAGGTAAAACAGATTCCTCTATATTTCATGCTTCGCAGTTTGAAGTTCATTTGGCCTGATGTGACCAGATATGTGCAAAGTCTTGCAGGAAGTGACAATAAGAGCTCACCAGAAAACCATTATTGTTGTGTTTACGAAAAGGCACATAGCTCGCAGCATGGAAAATATCACACAGACAGTGACGAGGCAGTTTAAAAATATGTATTTTAATACTGCCTCGTCACTGTCTGTGTGGTAACAGATTACAGAACAGATTCCAGAACAAAACTAGTCTGACTATTAGCAGGAAATGTTTGCCTGCTGGTAGTATGTCCTGTTCAATCCCTCACACCCCCGGGCTCTGCTAAACCCCGGGCCCCTCTGGTCTGTGTGTGTGTGTGTGTGTGTCTTCCCTGGCTCGTCATGCTGTGTTTGCCTGGTGTCGACAGCACAGAGCAACACCTGTTAGGACCAGCTGGCTAGATGAGAGGAGGCAGAAGTCAGGCTACACACCTCTCGAGAAACGGCCGCTGGTTCAACACATCCTACCGGAGGAGTTTCACAACAACAGCTCACATATAGAGCACACAGAGAGAGGCTTGCGTTGGTGTGTGCGTACCTTTTGGGCTGGTTTAGAAGGCACAATGGCATCACATGCAATTTGAAGAGATATGTTCTAACACATTATATATCCACTCTTTAAATAGTCTGGGAAATGACTTGATGTAAGTGAAAAGTGCTAGCCACTATAGGGATACTCTTGGAGTTTCACAAATAAACAAAACCATGTTTGGAGAGTGTGCACTTAATACTATAAGTGATACACACCTCGTGCACACACACACACACACACAAACACACATACACACATGCGTGCATATAAATTAATACATTATACAGTAGTAGACACTTTTATGCAAAGCGACTTACAAATAGTAATTGTCAGTAGAAAAACAGTTCATACACCATGCAGTTGTTGTACACAATCAAGGCTATACGTGTATATGCACCATACCCACGGAATATGGAAATAAGGACCAATAAGAGCTTAAACACAGTAAGATCAATACATGTGCAGACCAATACTGTGATACAGTGAAGTGTCTGCCAGATTGACTTGCAGTCAATTCATGAAGATTTTGAAAACTCCTTATTTTGTACAATCATGGGGATTTTTATCACATAATCTGATTAAACGTATTGTTAAATCCCCACTCCTATACTTGACATGAAAAATCTCCACAGCTGGGGATCCAGTCCAGGCAGCGGTGGATTCCTGACGGATGGCTTGTAAATCTGTACGCTTACGTTCCATCAACCCTGCTCCCCTCTTTCTCACTCTCTCTCTCTCTCACCCTCACATCCTCCCTCTTTCTCTCTCTCTCTCCCTCCATTTCTCTCTCTCTCTCTCTCTCTCTTTCTCTCTCCCCCTCCGTCTGACTCAGTGTGTCAGGGTGGGATGAGAGCGAACACTTCCGCGCGGTACTCACCCACCTCAGGGACGACACTGCGCTTAATAATTCAGGGGCTGTTGCTGTATTCCTGTGGCGACCATTCATCAGTCACAGACGAGGGTCCCCCTCCACCTCCGGTGGGCTCAGGTTCCATGCCCGGGGAAGAGAAACTCATTTTGGTGTGTGTCTGTGGCTCACAAAATAGCTGAACAACCGCCAGTCGATGACATTTCTTGTTTTTAATTGGGCAAACTGATCAGCCAGCCAAAATTGATCAGTATTTCGATTATTTGTTTGTCTTGTAATTATTCGTCCTGAAGCCCAATGTGAAATTCCAGTGCAAATACACTTTATAACAATTTGCATTAGGAATAACTTCAGTTGTGTTTTGTTCTTTAAACGGTTACATATACATGTTTTTTGCCCTTATTGTAATTCAAACCAACAACCTAAATGTGTTTTTTAAACTGTAAACAAAATTATAGGACTGAAATGTAATGCTGGCTAGGCCTAATATTGACAAAATACCCATAAAAATGGGCATTTTAGAGGTTCAAAATGGCTTGACAGGCTAGTGCTGTTTAAATGTTAATGATAAAAGTTGGGTAACCAATTCTAATCAAGTACACTTTGTCAAAATCAGCAAATCCTTACTGTACACTTTCTTTACATTATGTGTGCGCTGAAAAAATCCTGGTGTTGCTGTCCAGGGTCTGCAGGAAACCAACAAAGTGGTACAGACAGCACCACACAACACCATTCACTTGGCACTGTGTTTCCAATGTCGGGCAGATCTACTGAGGGAGCTCAAGATGTATTTGTACAACCTTTCTCCAGCATTGCTTACTTTTCCTTTAATTAACACCTCCCTAGCTGCTTGCATTTTTCAAAAGTGGTCAATGGAGTCAGGCTCAGAATGGTACCTTTTTTGTATCTTCAAAAGCTCCACTTGTGCTCACAATGCTCCAACAATGTGACATGTCTAAATGTAATATGCTGAACATAATATTGTTTTGTATTGTAATCTCAATCATTTAGGTTAGAAAATACTATACTAAAATCATATTACAGGCCAGGACACATACATTTGAGCCAGTCCTCCCAGTTCACCAATTGGAGACAAAATCCAGAACGTCTTTGACCCCTGATTGTATCTTATAGCATTCCTACATGTAACAACTCCCTGTTGCCTAGACTGACAGTAAGCCAGGGTTACTCTCTCCAACCAACCCTCACTTCCCAGTGGACCATTCTCAAGATGCAGGATTTGGTTCTGTGGGAAAATAACTAAAGAGGAGGAAACTACTGCAGACACCCAGACAGACATATAGGCAAACCAGAGTGGGTCAAGAGATATAGCCAGCCAGACACAGATGTTGACCAATTACATTGCTATCCGTATACAAACTGAGCCTGGTGGCGGGGTTTATGTGTGTTCACAGCAAGCTAGAGGTTAATGTGATCCAATGGAACACAGGAGATAACATATAAAAAACACTATTCCTCCATGGGGAAATCTAACTTGCTGAAGACCATGAACACAATCAATGCCCCTATATGTGCTAGTATAGGTCTCTCCCAAAAGTCAACGCTATATCAACGCTCTATTAAAACATTGCCTTATTGCTACCACTGTCAAACGCTGTGCAACGTACAATGTACCGTATTGTACGTTGACTGATTTTACATTGCTCCCTCGAAACCATAAAAAAAAGAATCTTCCTAGATGATGTTGCATGTCCATCGGCGACTTTGGCCAGTCATCGCTGCTATCTCTGTGATATTTATGTGACATGCTATTAATAAGGCCGAGCGCCAAGGGAGGCAGTCTGCCAGAGATTGGGGGTCTTGGGTGACGTGCCAGTTTATATTGATCTGCCTAAAGTGTCATTAGGCCAGTCTAGGTGCATGGTGGAACATAGGGATGTACCCAAATCCCAATATGTTATTCAGGAAAGCATAAATAATGTGATGGAAAGACTTATTTTTTCTACCCAAAGATGACCATTATTATTTTGGTAAAAAAAGCAATGACTGATATGTCTGTGCGTGTCATTATGTTTTTTGATGGCCATAGGATAAAAAATCCCATTCTGTTTGCAACATAGGGCTTTGATTTAATTTAGCTTACTAAACATTATTTAAATTAAAGTGATCACTATTTTCTAGTTGCCCCCACTGAGTAAGGTGTGGGAACTAATGCCTGCGGCCTCGTTTATAAAAAATAAGGGAAAGATTGAGGACATCAAGGATAGCAATCATGTTACTGGCTTTAATGCAGAGCAGTATAATGTTAGCTTTGTGAAGCTAAGAAGCTCAACTAGCTTTGGGAAGACTTTATGTGAGACTTCTTCATCCCTGCTAAAAGATCAAGCATTGCTGGTCACCAGCATAAGGTATGTTTTGCATGCTGGAACCAGCATGGAATGCTGGTTTGCTGGTATCCCGGCATCCCATGCTGTTTTCTGGTGTACCAGCATCCCATGCTGGTTGCTGGTGTGCTGGTATACCAGCTAGACCAGCACTAACCAGTATGAACCAGCATGGACCAGCACTACATCAGCACTAACCAGTATGAACCAGCCTGGACCAGCATGGAATTCATGCTGGTTTATGATGGATTTTTTAGCAGGGATGTACAAGCAGGCCTGACAGAGGGTCAAGCCCTGCAACCACAAATATCTGAACATACCTTTGGCTTTGTTCAGCTTAGCTGGCCACTCTCTCACACACACATCTACACAAAATAAAATGCTTTTTTTGCAACCCAGTCCAGTAGTGTTTTCTCAGCAGAGAGCAGAGGAAACAGCACGATGTGAATAGCTCATTAACTTTTGATGACTGGGACCTCTGGCTGTAGATCTTGAAAGCTAAAGGGAGCCAGACTCCTTATGGCTATTGATTTAGCAACAGCCCCCATCCCCCTCCCACTTTGTATAGGGCATGCTTGGGATTCCAAATTATTCATGCCAATATCCATCTGCATTTGTTAGTGCCTGATTGGGGCAGCCTGCTTTCTTGTATGTTTAAAGTGTGTAGGCAAATGTGCTACACTTCTTCTACAATCAGGAACATATTACGATAGGAAGGCAGTGATTATTTATGTTGTATGTACGCGAAGAAGTAGTGGTTCTACTCCGAGTTCCTCACGGATAGCTGAGCTTCTCACCCTATCTCTAAGGGAGAAGCCAGCCACCCTCCTGAGAAAACCCATTTCGGGCCGCTTGTACCCGTGATCTTGTTCTTTTGGTCATGACCCACCCTTCATGACCATAGGTGAGGGTAGGAACAAATATTGCCCGGTAAATCGAGAGATTTGCCTTCCTGCTCAGCTCTCTTTTCGCCACAACGATGCGATAAAGCCAGTGCAATACCGCTCCCGCTGCTCCGATTCTCCGGCCAATCTCCGGCTCCATAGTCCCCTCAATCGCAAACAAGACCCCGAGGTACTTAAATGTCACGGTTCACGGCCGCACCAGCACTGGACAGCGCCAGGCCATGGGTTCAGCACCGAACAGCGCCGCTGCCACGTCCAATACCTCGTGGACTGGGAGGGCTATGGACTGCAGGAACTGAGTTGGGTTCCGCGGAGCCGGGTTTGCGACGCGCATTTGGTTCGGGACTTCCATCACAACCATCCTGGCCGTCCTGGGCATCCGAAAAGTGTGCCCGGAGGCACCCCTCGAGGGGGGAGGGTACTATCCTGTACTGTTCCCGCCCTGACACCAATTGCCAGTTCGTTACTCTTGTTTTCCACACGGATACACTTACCAGCGACTCTCTACTCTCCCAGCAGTTACGTCTTCTCGTCTCTACGCCTAGCAGCTTCGACTGCTCCCTGCTCGCCTGGCCGCTTCGTCTACTCCCTGCCCACCTGGCAGCCTGGTCTACTCCCTGCCCGCCTGGTAGCTTCATCTACTCCCTGCCTGCCTGGAAGCCTCGACTACTCCTTATCCGCCAGGCAGCATCATCGACATCCTGCCCTGCACACCTTCAGCGCCGCCTGCGCTTTACTCACCTGGCTTCTCTGTCGAGGTTGCTACTCATCGCTCACCACTCCCCACGATGACCACACCTCGGGACTTTCCGCTGCTAACAAGTTACCCCTGGCTAGGCATTTTATCTGCCGTCTCCTGTCCCTGCTTCCGCACTTGGGTCTTCGTCCTTCCTCCGCCCCGTTGCATGACACTTAAACTCCTTCACT
Organism: Typhlichthys eigenmanni; assembly: GCA_027564635.1. Classification (NCBI taxonomy): domain Eukaryota; kingdom Metazoa; phylum Chordata; class Actinopteri; order Percopsiformes; family Amblyopsidae; genus Typhlichthys; species Typhlichthys eigenmanni. The sequence goes on from JAODUK010004854.1 coordinate 10,319, forward strand.
TGGTGTAAGGACTCATTCCCTACCTGGAGTAGGCACTCCATCAGTTTCCGACTGAGAACCATGACCTCAGATTTAACGGTGCTAATCCTCATCCCAGCCACTTCACACACGGCTGCGAACCAATCCAGTGAGTGCTGGAGGTCATGGAACGATGATGCCACATCATCTGCAAAAAGCAGCGATGAGGTCCCCAGGCTACCGAACCGCAACCCCTCCCCACCACGACTACGCCTCGATATCCTGTCCATGAATATCACAAACAGG
>JAODUK010004855.1:0-10581 GCA_027564635.1 Typhlichthys eigenmanni
CTCTCTCTCTCTCTCTCTCTCTCTCTCTCTCTCTCTCTCTCTCTCTCTCTCTCTCTCTCTCTCTCTCTCCTCTGACCAACACACACATGCATTATCGCCATCAGACACACGGTTGTTGCTGACACATAGATGGTTCGGTCAGTTGTCCATGGTCGGCTGGCTTGGACCTTTAAGCTTCTAGTGAGACACAAATATCAAAGTGGGCACACACACACACACACGCACACGCACACACACACACACACACGCACACACACACACACACACACCTCACCATAGATGTCTCCCAGATATAAAGTTGTGAGTAGACAGATTATGAATATTAATATCCCATATATGCATTATACTTTTTTAGGTGGATTTTATTGGGTCTGTCACATACACATGTACTGCCCCTGATACTGTACATTGGCTCACACAATTTATGGTTGGAAACATTGTCAATTATTCACTAGCTACAAGAAAGTGTCAAAGTTTACTACACTAAAAATATAAAAGTTTAACCCAAAAGTTAAACATCATGCTTGGGAAATGTCATAAAGTTGCTAACATTAATTAACTATAATAATAGTTCCTGCAGAATAATTCCCACTGTACCGGAATGTATAATTTAAATGTTATTTATTAAAATGTTATTTATTTGAAATGGTTTTAACATGTTAATAAAATGTTGCAAAAACTTTAATTTGAACAAACATTTCAAAATGTATCTTAAATTATGAATATCTTAAAATGTACACAATGGACTAACACACACACACACACACACACACACACAATGGCCAGTTCATCTACATGTCATAGGAGTGGCGATTCCTACAGCAGCTGCTTCTCAGACAGTTTGTCAGTGTGTGTGTGTGTGTGCGTGTGTGTGTGTGTGCGTGTGCATGTCTGCCCACTGTTCTTCACACTTTAAAAGAAAGACTGGAACTAAAAGAAAGACTGGAACGCAAAGAATTTCCTTCACCCCATCACTGCCCCCAATCTCTATCTCTTTCTCTGGGTTTAAAATACATTCGTCCCTCCTCTCGTTTTCTTTGTCACTGGTCCAGCCATCCTGCATGTTTATGTATAGCCTAGTAGTTTTTGTCACTGGGGACATTTCTGTCTGTCAATGGAATTTGAGCGTCAAATTGAAATTGTCAGACATTCTGACAATCCGACTGTATGAATTTGAACCATTCGTCAAATTCATTTGAAGTCTGGTATCGGCATATCTTTCTGTACAAATATGAATGAATGAAATTAATTAATGTTATGCCTAAAATGATAAACAATATTTCAGTATATTTAATCATAATTTCTATATTCTGTCTTTTATTGCTTTGTATCTTGCTCTTTTCCACACACACACACACACACACACACACGCACACACACACACACCTCACCTTGAGTTGTGTATTCAGTTTATTATACTGCCTGTAAAAGTGCAATGGAGACCAATGTCAACTCTGACCTTTGCCACGAGATAGGAATAGAGACACTGTCAGGGGTCACACAAACTGTGCACTCTTCTTTGTCTCTCTTTATGTGTCTACATGTCCCTGTGTGTTGTGTGTACAGTATCTCAGCCAACTTGACTCTTAGCATATGCTCAGAAGCATTGTTTAATCTATAGACTACTTTTGATAAGAACTAATTATCATAAACTCAAATTGATGATCAGATAATGTTGCTTAATCTGATTTAAGTAACTTAACGTAACTTTTGTTAAAGGAGACAAATTATACAACTTTTTCACATGCTAACAGTTCCCTGGTAACCATGATTGTAGAGCCTTATTCAGATCAGTCCGTTTTGGTGCCTTTTCGCCATGCAAATAAGCCACTGATCACCTTTCCCCTTTATCCCTCAGAGAGTGGACGCAAGTAGGCTACAGATTTGAATCTCAATCAGTGTAACGAACAAATCCTTTTAGTCTTTTAGTTCCTTTGAGTCTATGGGCCTCATGCACTAACGTGTTGCGCCCGTTTTATGCATCATTTCCTCAAACTTTGCGCCTAAAAACATGGCATTGTATGTACGAACAGCACGCACGTGTCTAAAACGCTATTTTGCCTGCCGAAGGAATACATTTTCGCAAGTTGCGCTTTCCAATTCATGCATATGCATTCACGGGAGGGTCGAGGGGAGGTTTATCCTGACATGCCAGAGGAATTGTTGTCACAAGTCTATCTGGGGAGCCGTACATTGAAACAAATACTTGGCAGTTGATTGAATGAACCATCTGGTCGTTTTCGCTGTCGGCACCATGGTCGGCACATCTAAACCACGCCCATATAGCTATAAACACGACACTGACTGGAAAACCACGCCCGTATAGCTGTAAACACGACACTGATAAGAAAGTTCAGTTGCTACTCGGACACATTCAAAATGATTCTGAGGCTTTCCAAAAATTTTAATGAAGCCTGGTCTGGTGAGGCAAGGGGAGATTGGGAGTGTCGTGCAAAAAAATGGGAGGAGATGCGTAACGAGAGATTACCCATTCCGTTGTTGAATGTATGAAAGCTGCGACGCAAGGAGCAGCTCCCAGTGATCCCAGTTAGCGCGTTTCAATTAGCAGGGAAAGAAAGCACAAGATGAAGACACAGACCATGAAGAGATGTGCTGAAGGATTTGATTGCTTATGTGTTGTTAAAATAAATGTTTATTCCACATCCATCATTTATATTTTATAGTCACCCGAACATACTTATTTTGTGGTAGAATTAGGCCCGTTATCTCTAGGTTTGACCATACAAGCAGCCTATTAATAAATAGGTCTAGTTCATGATCGGTAAACTTGTTTTCTTTTTCTGAGTCTGCTGTTTCACTGCATTCGGGCGCTGCAACGTACGGAACAGTAAGTTAAGTACATCCAAGTTAAAATGCGATGGCACAGCGTGCGCTCTCTGCGGTCTGGCTGTGCTCAATTTTATACTGTGTTGTCTAGCGTATGTACACGAGGGCCTATGTTTCTTCAGCTTGTTTCACCTGAGCAAAGAAACACAGCTCCAAATCATTGATTCATTTGAGTCAGTGTGTCACTGTCATGTCAATGATTGAAAGAAGTGATCCTCAAACTAGTTATTGCTGCAGGTACATTACATCTGATTAGCTCAGTAGGTTAAGTGTTTTGCTTGTAACACTGAGGTTGCTGGGTCAAGTTCCAACATTTTACATTTGATACATTTTTGATTCAGTGGATTTTTATTTATTTATTTATTTATTTATTTATTTATTTATTTATTTATGTTGATAATGATCAATTATGTTCTAGGCTACAAAAATATTGCCAATTAGTAACAAATAACGTTAAGGATAAACATGAACTTACAGACAGTGGGAGAATCATTGCTTGTCTCTTGCCCAAGCCGGTGCACGATCAAAGGCTCGATACCTAAAGACTCAGAGCCTGTGATTATTTTGAGTCCTATCCCTAACGGTAGTAGTAATCACATGAGCAATGACCAAAAGACTGAAATATCCAGATCTTTTCCCTCATTTGGGTCAGTCAATCTGCCATCTGATTCAAATAGAGTGCAGTAAGCCCATTAAGTGTGCAGCAGTTAGTTGTTTGGTGTGCTTCTTTGGCGATCTGTGCGGTGGCGTCACTTTAAAGGAATCAGAGACTCAGAAGACCCGTTTGCACTCAAAGTAATCATGTGTCCCGAGCCCCGAGTCATTAGGTTTGTTCACGTTGAACAAATTGTTAACAAACGACATCATCGCTAGGGCCCGCCGCTTCACAGCACTGACTGCACCGGCACTGCACACACAAAACGATTAGCTTACACATTTTAAGAAGAGAATGAGACACACAACTTAAATTAGCTTAAACACTTGTCACTGAACTGTAACATTAGCTGCTTTACAACAATGTGCTGGAAGTTAAAGTAACATTTTTTAGATTACAACTTTCACTCACTGGTCCACAAAGCTGGCAAGCCTCAGTTTGCTATTTTCTACTATTTGAAGGATACTGTGTAGCCTACTAGAGGCCATTGTGTTATGTTAATGTATATTCTCTACTTACTGTAACAATAACTAGTCTTTCTCTTTCTTATGTCCATGACAACATTGCATTTCTATTGTTCACTGATATCAGTAGAGAAGCAGGTACAGTATACAGCAGATGGCTGCTATGTTGTTCACAAGAGACTTGATGGTTGTTGAAATGAAAAAGAAAAAACTTGTTCTGACACAATAAAATATTAGAGTAATGTGAATGTTCTTCCCTGAATATATCCAGCCAAACTATTAAGACATTTGTATTTGATATACAGTAACTGAGACGGGAACAAGATCTAAAACCCTAACCAAATATTAGCATTATAATTTAGCATTAGGTTTAATAGCATTAGGAACCCTGTGTATGATGTTTTGTATAGCTTTCTGCTAATGTGTGTGTGTGTGCGTGTGTTTGTGTGTGCATGTGTGGGTGTGGGTGTGTGTGCGTGTGTTTGTGGGTGCATGTGTGGGTGTGGGTGTGTGTGCATGTGTGGGTGTGGGTGTGTGTGCATGTGTGGGTGTGGGTGTGTGTGCGTGCGCCTGCAGTGCACACAGTGAAGGTGCTTTGGTGCTAAGTAGAGAACAGGCGGAGTGAAAGATGATCTCGACTGTGTTAGATAATGATTAGAGAGAGACAGAGAGAGAGAGAGAGAGAGAGAGATTGTAAGGGATATGAAGGCTAAAAAGATCAAATTAGAGAGAGTTAAAGAAATGTGTGTGTATGTGTGTGAGATTCAAACGGTATGCTATAAAAATGACTTACCGAACATAAGCTGAGCTGAGAGATGGAAAAAAGAAAGAATAACAATGCCTCTCAAGCACAAATACACACAAATGTTGCAGGCGGTCGCTCGGCGTACTTTGACCCTGTCAGCTGCCACTGTGCTAGCTTTGGGGTCCGCGCCGCGCAACAGGTGAGCTAGCTAACGGCAGGCGGCCTGAGATAGCTGAGACGCCTCGCGTTTCACACACACACCGACAAAGACACACACACTTGCCGACAAAGACACACACACCGGTGTAAAAGGCAAACACAAAAGGGGTGGGGTACAAGGTCAGGGCCGGGTCAGGGCAGCGACACAGTAACATACGCACACACGCTAACACACACATGTTAACATTCCTATAGGTTGTGTAATTAAAAGACTCTCACTCAAACATCAGAAGTCCTAGAAACTGGTCCTAGATGTGTTCTGTGGAAAACCAGTGTAGTTATTTAAATACATATGTATATCATTATATTCAGATTTAGTCACAGATACAGTACTCATTTATTAATAATGTAGATATAGATACTGTGGGTGCCTCGTGTACGAACGTGTTTTGGTTATTCTCCCTGTTGCAAGTGTGCAGGATCGCAGGTTGTGCTTTCCTATTCATGCATATGCATTCATGGCCGAGTGGAGATTGGGAGAGTCACGCAAACAAATGGGAGGAGATGCGTCAGGAGAGAGTGAATACATGAAAACTGCAATGCTAAGCGTAAGCAGAAATGCTAACTGGATATAGTTAAGACGAAGACACAGGCCGAGGAAACGAGCTGAGAGGGTTTGAGCGCTTGTGCACTGTTGAAAACAACGTAACACATACACATCATTATCATTTATAAAAACGTTTATTTGTATTTAAGTTATACGTTAACTAGCATGACCTCAACAGTACATTTTATTGGTAAGCAAATTATAGCATTTTTCTCTCCATAATACACACGCACACACACACACACACACAAACATGCGCACACACACATACACATGCACGCACACACACACACACGCACACACACATGTACAGCAATGCACACACAGACATACACACCACATATGCAAACACATGCGCACCCACACACACGCACACACACACACACACACACACACACACATCCACCAGCATTGGCAGAGTTCCAATGAATACTACAGCAGGGTGTAATGACTGAGCAAGTGATAACATTATCTAGAAATGATTGGATGGCTATTGACGCCAGTTGGCACCCTACCAACGGGAGTATTGTAGTGTGTACGGGAGTGTGTGATCTGTGTGTCTCAAAAAGGGAAATCCTTTCATGTTTGAACTGCCTGCAAAACTATAGGCCATATTTGAATGTTGAGGTCATTCTATGAAACTAGTTGTTTGCTTGTGTGTGTGTGTGTGTGTGTGCATGCATGTATGTGTGTGTCTGTGTGTGTGTGTGTGTACTGTATGTTTGTGTGCGTGTGTGTGTTTGAGTGTGTGTGTGTGTGAGGTTACAGAAACATGGAGTTCCATGTACTGTACAGTCCAGATTGTGTACATTTCTGCTGAACAATTACAAACATTTATGGAATAACCATACAAATATTTGACAGCATACTATGCCTACTGTAACTAACCAGTGACATTACATGGAAATACCTAATATACTGTAGTATTGTAAAACCACACACACACACACGACGCATGACACAGGTGCATTCATGAAGCTGTTATTGTTGTATTTCACAACCCAAGCACATGACATTTGTGTTTAACAAATGCATTCACACATAAACAATGCATATACTGTAAACACTGGTTGGTTGCTTCTGTGTTCTTTCCCTGGACACGGAACACGGAAGTTATTCATCTATCATTTCTTACTTGTATCGGTCTGGGCCGCGCCGCCGATGGGCGGCTCACTCCCTCCGCCCGTTACCGGGGCCTGCGTGCCCCCGCCCTCGGTTTCCAGACGTGCACTTCCCCAGCGCTCCTTGTCTCACGGGTGTGTGCACTGATTGTGTATTGTTTGCACCTGGGGGTTTTGCTTTGGTATTTAGGATGGGGTTTCTGTTTGTTCCTTTGTCGGTTATTGTTTCGTGTATGGTGTGTGTTAGCGTGCGTTTCCCATTAAAGATTATTGTTTATTAACAACTCCTGCGCCTGGTACCTGGTACCTGCCTTGCCCGCTCCCCTCCCGTTACATTACTGTAATTAAATGACACTAGGGGACTCATGAACGTACGTTAGCGAGTGCGTCGTAAAGTTCAGAGGAGACGTATGCATTGTCTTATAATCTCCCACGTCAAACATCAACAATGAAAATCTGATGTTGGAGCACCATGACAGATGCAAACATTATTGGTGACGGCGCACCATTGACAAGTTCAGATCAGACTGCTTTGTCCCATTGAGCTCCATTAAGTGAAAAACACGTCATTCTGGATGAGGATCACTTGCTAAAGGGAACAGGCTACATAGCCTACAAATAATCTATTTTTGGTAGCTTTTCATTTTCGGCTGCCTCTTTGATTATTTGTGTCTTTGATCTGCTTGAATGTTTATTATCCGTTGCTGCATTTCCCGCTCTGTTGAAATTTACCATGCTACCGGTCGGTACTCGTAAAATTATTTTGTTATGCAGTATGCATGTCATATTATCACCATATCCCAGAATTCCACTGGCCAACTCTACACATTTTAACATCAAATCGACCATTAATCGTTACTGAATCAAATGTATAGCCAATGTGACTATGAGCTAAGATAACCTATGCGTGCTTAATGCATAGCAGATTTTGTAAATAAAATCAAGAATGACACCATTCCAGGAAACGCTTGTATATTGAGCACTATATATATACCCTGTGCCTGTGTACATACATACACTGGCAGCTAGCATTTATACAGTGATGGTGGTTATCTGGAGCGGTTGAAGGTTGAAGGAAGAGTTGTACATTAGAGGGCCCAGCTGATTGTTAATAAGGACTCACGCACACACATACATTACGGGTACTTACACCCTTGACGGCAAGTAGCCTATGTTCCCGCCTATCTGTAAGTTGTGGCGCCCAAAAGCAATGGAACAGCAGCCTCAGAAAAAGAAAACAAGTTTAATGATCATGAAGTAGACCTATTTATAAATAGCCTACTTGTCTATATATATGGTCAAACCTAGAGATAGCAGGGGCATTATTCTACCCTAAAATGATTATGTTTGGGTGTCTATGAAATTGAAATGAAGTGTAATAAACATTAATTTTAACAACACACAAGCAAATCTTGTCAGCACGTCTCTCCATGGCCTGTGTCTTCGTCTTGCTGGGATCATGAATATTGCCGTTGCTTGCTTCTCCTGTTCAAAGAAACGCGCTAATTGGGATAAGGCCTGCTTTTCAGAGGCGGATATTTTTCACCGCAAAACCGACTTGCGCTTTGCATCGCAGTTTGGAATAGGTACGTCTTATCACTCTCTCCTTACGCATCTCCTCCCTCATGTTCGCGCGACACTCCCAACCTCCCCTCGACCCTCCCATGAATGCTTATTCATATTTGACAAATTCTGTCAAACATTGTGTCAGTGATAACTAAGTGTCTTCCAGTTGTGTGTTTTGTCATAACTAGCATACTGTTCCAGTAAAATGAGTCTTGACTCAGCACATAACACACAAGGAGCAGGTAATAGAGCTAGACATATCGTCTCTCAAACACTGTGTGTTCCCAGTCATTGTGTATGTGTGTGAGCGCACTTACAGAAGCCAGTTAGAATCAATTTGTACTTTCAGCTGTTTAAAGCGAACACCAGTCTGTCTGCGTATGTGTGTGTGTGTGTGTGTGTGTGTGTGTGTGTGTTTGCTTGACAGTCACATTGCTACCTTGTTATTGTAACAATAGCGGGCTTTGGTCACTGTGTGTGGTGACAGTTTGGTTACACTGTGGCATGTGTCGGTGTATGTGTGTGTGTGTGTGTGTGTGTGTGTTTGATACAGAGCGTTGGGGCTGCGAGTGTTAGTGTATTCTCTATCCCCCGCTCTCTCTTTCTGTCTGAGGTCATGAGGGCACACCTAGCAGCTATATTACCAGCTGTAATGATACACAGGTCAGGTTGCCATGTTGAGCTGAGAAAAGGGGGTTGTTAGATCGAAACTATTTGTTTGAATGAATGTCGTTTGGCATGTGCAAGAAGTGTGCATGTGTGTGTGTGTGTGTGTGTGTGCGTGTGTGTGTGTGTGTGTGCGTGCTGGCGTGCGTGGTGTGTATGTATGTGTGGTTAGGCTATCATAACCTGTTGAAATGTTTTATCAGGCAGTTTTAGAGCCTGCTCTTTGCCCATACTTTCTATTTGAAAGGCTCTCTAGTTTCGTGTGTGCTCGTGTGTGCATGTGTGTGTGGGTGTGAGTGTCAACAGTTCCACCTTGCTCAAAGACCATAAAGTTGCATGCCTCTGTGTTGCCATCAGTGATTGATTACTCAGGTCTTAGTCAGTCACTGTTCATATTCTTCTGCTGACTAAAAATACACCTTTGAGGCGGCAGCCACTGTGCCCGTGATTTCATGTACGGTACGATTCTGTGTGTATGCTTTCTGTGGCTGATACTGTGTAAGATAACGTCAACAAAAACACACTGTGTGTGTGTGTGTGTGTGTGTGTGTTGACAATGTTCTCTGCTATAGCTAATGACGACATGCTGTGGTTTGGTAGGAATCAACGCGTGGTGTGACTCGGCCTTGTTTTGTCCTGTTCCTATAATTAGCGTTTTTTGGGTGCGTATGTGTGTATGTCCTTCTTATGTGTTGTCTGTGCTTGCACGCCACTTGTGTATGCGTTTGTACATGCCAGTGTTTTGTGCGTGTGCATCTCACAATCTCACGGGGTTAACACTGCAGGTTGTGCGTGCCTTTTCACACACACGTAACGTGTCTATGTGAGTGTGCGTCTTCGTGCCAAGGTGTGTGATTTGTGTCTGTGATTGTGCGGCTTGTAATGGGCTTGTTATGTTGTGGGTCTGTCTGTGTGTGTGTGTGTGTGTGTGTGTGTGATGAATCAGGTATTAATGATGGCAGGTACATTATGGTGTCTATGGCTTCCTGTACTGATAGAGGCTTAGCTAAGGACAAACTGGAAGAGAAAGAGAGAGATTACTAGAAGCATATTGTTTTGTGTGTGTCCATTCATGAATGTACAGCGTAATAAACTCACTGTGTGCGTGTGTTGATGTGTGTGTGTGTGTGTCACACTGCACACTGCAGCATACAGCCATAAGCACATCACACAATTTGATGTGATTGTGTCTTCTTTTGTTTTATATTCCCCGGTCACACATTTATCTCTCTCATACAAAATTGCAGACCTTTGTAATGTCATAATCTTTCTTTTGTTGTGTGTGTGTGTGTGTGTGTGTGTGTGCGTGCGTGCGTGTGTGTACATATGTGTGCGTTAACTAAATATTAACAGCATTAGGAGACAGTCAGTGGACTCTGGTTAGTAAACAGCAGCAAAGCTATTTTTCACCCCTTTGTCAGGTGCCAATGTGTGTGTGAGAGAGCGTGTGTGTTAGTATGCACGTGCGTGCGTGAGTGTGTGTGCGTATGTATGAACAGTTGTGTTGCTGTTATCTCCTGGGGTACAGTGTAACATTTCCTGTCAACCTCAAGTATGTGTGTGTGTGTGCATGTGTGTTGTGTGTGTGTGTGTGTGTGTGTGTGAGTGAGTGTTGGGAAGGTAATTACAGGCTCAGTGCGAGGCCTGGACAAATTACAGAGGATCACACACATCCCCTGCCTCTCTCTCTCTCTCTCTCTCTCTCTCTCTCTCTCTCTCTCTCTCTCTCTCTCTCTCTCTCTCTCTCTCTC
>JAODUK010004856.1:0-10580 GCA_027564635.1 Typhlichthys eigenmanni
TATCATCAGCGTAGCTGTGGTGGTTAATGTTATTGTTCTGGATAATTTGGGCCAGAGGCAGCATATAAAGATTGAACTGTAAATATCTCCCAACGGTCTGTTAGTATGCGTGCAGAAGATATACCTGGCAATTCTGCACAGCCCTGGCTCTGTAAATGGTGATACAAAGTGGTGCAGACTGCACAACACTATCCCATGCATCCCAATGCATGTCTGTTTTCGGGGGTGGAAATACTGAGCGAGCACCTTATGGCATTGAAAAGGAAGCATTTTAGTTTTGAGTTCAAATGTCAACATCTTTCTCTGGCATAACTGACTCCACCTTTAAAATGCAATAGTGTCCAGCTTCAATGTAAACAAAACCACATGCTTTCATGTGTTGCCAATGGCGATCACACACTGTAGTTCTAAGAGGCATTATAATCTACTGGCTATAATAAAAATAATTATTATATTAATAAATAGCATATCTTATTTTCAAGGGAAACCCTACAGTATTACAGTATACTATAATTGCTAGAACACTGGAGTGTTTATGGCTGAAATACCATTTAAACAATGTTGTAAACCAAATACTGGTGTGATAGATTTTGTCTATAAAAAAGAAAAGTTAAAATATAAGTTCAGAATCTAAATTTGTTTGCCTTTGTTGTCTACTTACTGTAGATTACCTACTTGACGTCAAATAAATAATATGGTCTTTATGTTAATTCGAACCATTATCAGCTAGGGTTAAGGAGAGCAGTCCTAATGGCTCAAAATGTAAATATTGACCCATTCTAACATACAGGTTGGACTATTGTCAAAAGTATTTTTCGATTGACATCACAGGGACAGTACATTGGAAAAAAAGTATTTTCAGTCTCTGATTTTCCCCTAATGTCCCGCTTAACTTTAAGGCCTATTAAACCTAAAGCCTGCAGCTTCCATTCCTCTTGGTCCTGTTGAACTGCAAAAAAATTAAAAAAATTTGTCTCCAAATCATTTAATCTACCACTGCCATCCGCTGTTTTGCAAAAATGGTCTGCAAAGTGGATCACTGTCTCTACTGGTATGTATGTATTCTCAAGTTCTTCCGTGTGTTCCTCCATGTGTCCACAAACCATGGACAACAGTAGTGTGTTAGTTATTAGACATTGCATTTTAGCTCTAATTATTACTACAGTTTACACTGCTTTGTAGTCTGCTGTTGCCTATATTGACTTACTATAAACTAGTAGTATGGCTGATATGATTCAACCACAGTGGGTGTAGTTAGTCTCTGGCACTGTGGATTAAGGGGTAGTTAGTCTCTGGCACTGTGTTTTTGGGGGTATTTAGTCTATGGCATTGTGGTTTTGGGGGTAGTTAGTCTATGGCATTGTGGTTTGGGGGTAGTTAGTTTCTGGCACTGTGGTTTCAGGGGTAGTTGGTCTATGACACTGTGTTTTTGGGGGTAGTTAGTCTCTGACACTGTTGTTGGGGGTAGGTAGTCTCTGACACTGTGTTGTTGAGGGTAGTTAGTCTCTGACACCGTTTTGTTGGGGTAGTTAGTCTCTGAGACTGTTTTGTTGAGGGTAGTTAGTCTCTGACACTGTTTTGTTGGGGGTAGTTAGTCTCTGACACTGTGTTTGAGGGTAGTTAGTCTCTGACACTGTTTTGTTGGGGGTAGTTAGTCTCTGACACTGTTTTGTTGAGGGTAGTTAGTCTCTGACACTGTTTTGGTGGGGGTAGTTAGTCTCCGACACTGTTTTGTTGGGGGTAGTTAGTCTCTGACACTGTTTTGTTGAGGGTAGTTAGTCTCTGACACTGTTTTTGAGGGTAGTTAGTCTCTGGCACTGTGTTTGAGGGTAGTTAGTCTCTGACACTGTTTTGTTGAGGGTAGTTAGTCTCTGGCACTGTGTTTGAGGGTAGTTAGTCTCTGACACTGTGTTTGAGGGTAGTGAGCCAGCTCAGGACCCTGCAGTGGGAAGGGAAGCGTGAGGCAAGGGAGCCACTGAGGTCTGGAAGGAGTCGGGGAGGCTGGTGGCATATTCCACCAGCTCGTACGAGTCTCTCATGTCCTGCAGACCAAACCAGAAGACTGTCCACGAGCCTTTCGCAAAGCTTCCATCACAGTGCTTGAAGTACCTGGAGGGGGAGGGAGAGAGTGTAAATGTAGAAAAAAGGAGAAGATCCTGTGCATTTCCAATATGTGTGCGTAAACACACACACACACATGCTTGTGTGGTATGCATGTGTGTATTTTTAATGTGCACTGTGTACTGTGTAATGTGTGTGTGTATACACACACACACACACACACACACACGTGTGTATACTGTATATATATGTGTGTGTATACAGTGTGTGTATATATATATATATATATATATATATATATATACACAGTGTGTATACATAGTGTGTGTGTGTGTGTATGTGTGTGTGTGTGTGTGCGGACAGTGTATATACACGTGTGTGTGTATATACAGTGTATATACACGTGTGTGTGTGTCCCACCAGGGGTTGATACTGTTGGTGGCCTTGGACCTCCAGAACAGCCTGCCCAGGTCCTGCCTTATGCAGTCCCAGAGGAGGTGGCCGGTGCCCTGGCCCTGCTTGCTGCTGCTCACCACCAGCTTATCCAGGTAGGGCGTGCCGCTGGCCACCGGCTCCCTGGTGACGATGGCCACCGCCGTGTAGCTGTGAGGGGACGGAGACACGTGGACGTTAGCATACAAAGATGTTAGCAGGCACGGATGTTAGCATACAAAGATGTTAGCACGCACGGACGTTAGCATACAAAGATGTTAGCACACATGGACGTTAGCATACAAAGATGTTTGCACTCACGGACGTTAGCGTACAAAGATGTTAGCACGCATGGACGTTAGCATACAAAGATGTTTGCACTCACAGACGTTAGCGTACAAAGATGTTAGAACGCACGGACGTTAGCATACAAAGATGTCACGCACGGACGTTAGCATACAAAGATGTTAGCACGCACGGACGTTAGCACGCACGGACGTTAGCATACAAAGATGTTAGCACGCACGGACATTAGCATACAAAGATGTTAGCACGCACGGAATTTAGATATTTTGAGCCTTTAATTGACCGATCCCAAGCCCCGCCCTTTTCACTCAAAACAGCATAATAGAAAGCTATTACAGGTTGACAGAGATTCTGTCAGATCCAAAAAATACTCAACTGTTATTGAAGGACAGGCAAAAAGGGGTGGGGCTTGGGATCGTAGCACCATTCCACCACCGTGACCCCCGGTATTACGTACCCCTCGGAGAGGTAGATGGAATGCAGCCGTGTCTTCAAGGAGTCCAGGTAGTCCCTCTTCAGAGTCTTGCCAAAGGACTTGTTGATCAGAGCCAGCAGTCGCTCCACGTCTACACCCTCCAGAGAGCTGTACCTGCACGCACACACACACACACACACACACACACTAGGGCTGTCCCGAATACCATTTTACAGGTTTCGAATACTTTATGGTATTTCCGAACGAGTATTCGAATGCTCTTTCTCAAAAACACCATTAAAAATACTATAGCATATACCTCCTGTATTAGCCAATAAGAGTGTGTGTTGAATGAATAGCCTCGCTCTCTTCTTACAAACAAGAGCCAATTGCAATCAATTGTGTTGATGACACAGTGTAGGGCAGGGAATTACATTTCAACACGTGGGTTTATATGGAGACAGTAGGGATTATTGGGAAAACATGCATGCACATTTTCAAAAAGCGAATACTCGAATCCCAATATTTATATCGAATACATACCCAACGAACGAATACCCGAATAGTCGAATATTTGGGGCCAGCCCTAACACACACACACATGCACGCACACGCACCTCTATACCTTCTCTCTGCTTGCCTGCTGTCTATGATTTTCAAATGTGCATCTGTGTGTGTGCGCTTGTATGCGTGTGTATGTGTGTATGTGTGTGTGTATGTGTGTGACACAGCGTCAACACTGACCTGTGTATAGGATCCTCGTTTTTGAAGAGGGTTCCAGACCCTGGTAATCAAGCACATGAAAGCACAATGTTTCCTCAACAGTATGCAATACACAACACAAAGACACACAGTGGTATTAATAAGGTGTACTACGGTGCACACAATACGGTGTTTGATACGTTCTCCCGGGCTAGGACCAGGCCAGGATCAGGTTATGATCAGGATAGGACCAGGTTAGGACCAGACTATGACTGGGCTATGACCGGGCTATGATCGGGCTAGGACCATTACAACAGCAGAACAGAACAGGGCTATTTAGCCACAGCCACCATTTCAAACACCGAACACGAGGACGTGTGCCATGACCTTAGACTCCTGCTATTGCTGGCTACTGATACTTTTACATGCCAGCACATGCCAGCACCGTCACCAGCTAGTCTTACCAACCCTAACACCCAAGACCCTGCCCCCCAGCCTCGCTTTGAAAACATAAAGAAGTAAGTAAAGACCTAGGTGGAAGAATAACCTAGTTGGAAGAATAAAAACCTGGTTTGTGTAAGAATAACCTGGTTGGAAGAATAACCTAGTTGGAAGAATAACAACCTGCTTAGTGGAAGAATACTCTAGTTAGAATAACAACCTTCCTGGTGGAATAATGACCTAGTTGGGTAGAATAACATGGTTGGTGGAATATTAACCTAGTTAGTGGAATATTAACCTAGTTAGGATAATAACCTGGTTGGAAGAATAACCTGGTTGGTGGAAGAATAACCTAGTTGGAAGAATAACAACCTTCCTGGTGGAATAATGACCTAGTTGGTAGAATAACCTGGTTGGTGGAATATTAACCTAGTTAGGATAATAACCTGGTTAGTAGAACAACTAAAACACTGCTTGCATTGCTGCACATGTTCCACATGCACGTGTATTCAGTTACATGCCCCTGCTGAATGTCAGGGAGAGGTCACGTTTCAGCCCCTGCTCAGTTCACTGGAACATGCCACGCTCACGTCATAGGCCCCGACCACACAGAGACACGTCGCTAAAGGCGCGGCCGCTTCAAAAGAGCTTCGATAAAGCCCCGATAACACAGAGACGGGCTGCCTGGGCCAACTGTCACATTGACGGACAGCGCGACTGAAAAGCTGAGGATATTTTAACTTTGATGCGTGTCTAAGAAACGCTAAAAAAGCGTGGAGCGGATCCAGAGAAAAGCGCATAGGTATGTATGTAGGTGTGTGTGTGTAAGTGTGTGTAACCTCTGTGGCTGAACAGCTCGCTCAGCAGCGTGTCAGCGGAGGTGATTACAGCGGAGGCCTCCGGGGGAAGCTGGTTGAGTAGCCTGGCGATGGCACACACTCTCTGCCGCTCCGCCATGCTCAGCCAGGGGGCGCCGGAGAGACCTGGGAGGTCACCTGGCAACGACACTGAGCCCAGCTCCTTGGTGGGAGGGGGGTTGCACGATATTGATAAAATGTGAAATCGCGATATTGTTCATGAAAATTGCAATATCAATATTAATTTCAATATTTTTTAAACATACTGTAGGTTAAAAACACAAAGATTATGTGAAAATGCATAAAAATATATTCATAACTCATCAAAACAACACATTTTCAACTGTCATATTGCACTGGTACAACAACATCGCATCCCAGTCATCCCAGTTCTGAACATTCTGGTGATGGGTCTGTCTGCTGCGCCTGTCGTGAGCCAGTTCTTTGTAACTGCCACGACCAGCAATTTGAGTCTTCTTCATATAATATAATGCAGATCAGATCGGGAGCGATCGGGACAGAGCAACGATTGCAAACCACAGTTGTGAATATTATCAGAATAGGCATTGCCTAGTTGCCATGCTTAACAGCTAAATACATAAGAAATAAAACATACAATAGCCTATTTCTGTTGCTGTGCGAAGGTCGGAAATCTCCCGTTCAAATGTCACTTCACATCTGTGCACTTCTCTTTAGAGGCTGGTAGATTTGCCAATACAGATAATAGATGGTTGGAAACCCGCCGTTCTAAAATTAACATATCATGTCACATCTCTGGCTTACGTGACCGTCTGTCCTGCTATAATATCCAGTCTGATTCAACTATAAAGACAAGAGAAATTGTTGTTATTCAGTAGACCAACTTTTTATTTACAAACGATGAACAGCAAGAACTATTTGTGATTATCATTTAGACAGGCTCTCTATGTAGGATACACTCCAAACTATTATTTTCTTCAGCGGGCGAACCGGCAGAATATGTGCTGGTTCTTTTTCTGTGAAAGTAACACAAACATCCAGTGTTCCTGAGAAGTAATACACTGTAACAGAGATGTAGACTAAACATTCTCAAAACAATAGAAAAGATGCAGTTTGCACACCTTCCTCAACTTCCTACTAATTTTTGCATACAGTGCCACCTTTCGTTTTGGGGAATATCTGTACGACACAAATTCCAGGTTGCGTGGAGTATGTAGTGCTTGAGGCAGGTGCGTCCCGCACACGCCGTAGGCAAAGGGCCGCGCGCCATCCAACACGGCAAGTATGTTGAGGCCGTAACCTGACAAGACCAGATATATGTCTCTGTCATCCATCTGAGGAGACATCCATTGAAACACATTCTAACCATAACCGGCCTGAAATGCAATGATTTCCAAGCAATCCTGATCTTGCAAGGCTAACTAGTCCCACACCCCACCCATCTCCGGTGAGGAACATTAATGCACCTTGTCGTACTGGTCAACCCTTGCTGGTGAGGATCATTAACACACACACACACCTTTTGGTGGTGGTCCTGCAGGCCGCCCCCGCTGGTGAGGAACATGACCTTGTGTGGCTGCAGGGCCCGGGCGATGGTCGCCGTAACCTCCACAGGGTCCAGCAGCACTGAGCAGCCCTGCCGATCTCGGCCCACCGGGCACACCAGCGGGATGGCCCCGCTGTCCAGGGTCCATTGGAGCAGGCCGGTGTCCACGGCAACGGGCGGAGCGGAGCTGCCGGAGCGGGGGGAGAGAGAGAGAGATAGAGAGAGAGAGAGAGAGAGAGAGAGAGAGAGAGAGAGAGGTTTAGTGTGAAGTGAGAGACAGAGAGACAAGAACAGCAGAAGGAGAGGTAACAGAGATAGACCCCACCCTCACCTGGCTCCGTGGGGGGGGTCCTGCAGCGACAGCAGAGCCTCGGAGGAGAAGAAGGGCAGCACCGTGGCCGAGTGCTGCTGCAGAGCCCCGGCCAGCAGCTGGCACCTGGCCACCAGGTGGAGCCCCTCCTCAGCAGGGCCCACGGTGCAGGTGGGAGCAGGGCCCACGGTGGAGCTGGGGCCCTGCAGGCCCATGACCACCGCAGGCTTCATGTCCATCCTCTGCAGAAAGGACAGGCCGAACGCCAGGCTCTGCAATGCCTCCCTGCTCTCACACACCGAGCTGTCCACCTGCACACACACACAGGCACGCACGTGCACGCACACACACACACACACACACACACAAGAGACAGATAAAACAGAAGAATACAAACAGAGATAAAAATGGAGAGGAACATTTGTGACTTTTTGTTTCACAAAACAAAGAAGCTCTTGTTTGGCTGACGTTCTCCTCTCAGCATGAGCTGAAGGTACGCCAAGCCAGCGATGATAGTTTGTTTTGTTTGTGTGACATTTTTGTAACGTTGTACATACACACGACACACATCAGATAGGTGTGTCAGGTTAAGAAAAGCCTATTTGCACATTTTATCATTAAAGTGCTTGCTTGACCCTCTCCCACCTCAGTGTACACCTCTCCTTCACTCGTACTCAGGGCCGGCCCGTGCTACAGCCCCCCTTCCCCCCCCGATTATCAAAATACCGCCCAAATATATCAATTCCATTGTCATCTGCTTGATAATTTGCAATGCATGCTTTGCCCCGCGTATTCGGCGGCAGCGGTAACGAAGCGCGAGCGCTCCTAATCCTTGTGCGCACACTTCGGGAAAATTAAGCAGAGATGGCATTTCCAAGTTATATTTATGTAGAAGAGAAAAAGTCATAAAATAAAAGGACAAGCGCCACACAGGGCCAGAGGTGCTATGTGACAGACAATCTCACTGAATTAAGATAATATTAATTGCCAAGTGTGTCTATGTTATTTCAACCAATGTAAAAATCTGGCTACAGCCGCATCTGCTGTATTTACGGTATGACTTACTGTAGCTAGTTAACTATTATAAATAGACTGAATGAGTCCAGCTGTAGCCTATATGTTGCCATTTAGCAGACTATCCTGTGTTCAGGCATACATGCAGAGCTGACTGACATGGTGACTGACTCACTAAACATGGCAAGCTGACGGCTACTTGGGGTCGTATCCATTTATGTGGCCATGTTTTATTTGGCAGGACATTGAAAGGGAACCAGAGGTGGGACAGGATGTGCTTACTGAGATCATGTAACAGCCTGTAAGATACTTCAAGGGACACATAATTCAAGTGCTGGCAAGGTACAAGGATATGGAAGGGGTTAGGTTTGACTAAAGACATATTTGCTCAGTGGGGATAGGTCTTTTGTTTAGATTTTCTCTTTGTGATTATTATTTAATAAGGTGGTTGACTTCAATGTACAATCACTATACAGTAGAACGTGTTTGAGCAAGGTTTATAATTGGGTAATAGGGGTGGACATTTATCATGAAACACAAGGATGATATGCTTAAGTGAGGTAGGAAAATATAGTGTATTTGACTTCTTCCTGATACATATGAAAATGTATATTTGTGTGTATGTCTGTGTACATACAGTAGGTTATATGTCTGAAATACGGAAGTATTATCTGCAGATATTAATCTGTGCAGAAATATATATTTCTATATAATAATATATATATTAGGTTATTATTATGATTATTATTTATTCTTTTTTTTTCTCTAGAAATAAAAATCAATCAAATCTAAAAAATGCTGTAACTATTCTGACATAATATCGTTTGCCCTTGCTTACAATTACAATTGTGACCTGCCCAACTCATTTAAAATGTACTACATGTAAATCTGTTTGGATTAAAGCGTGATGCAAAATGAAAGAGCTCGCGTGCGTTATCGTTTATATTTTGCAATATCCTATTTGATTTATTTTACCTCCAGTACGGCGAAAGCTGAAGCCTGTGGAGATGTGGCTCTCTGAAACTGAGTCAGCCAGTACCGAGCTTCCCGGGGGTCTCCGCCGACCTCGTTGAGGAAAGCCTTCACGTCCCGATAAATAAGCGTGCGCTTCGACAGCACGTTGAGCTCGGCGCCGCTGAATGAGTTGGGGAACTCCTGTTGCGCCAAAGCAGGGGTCTTGATTCCCTTGCCCGCCGCGTTGGAGCTCAGCAAGCGCCGCTGCAATTTGAGCTCCGGGGAATGGTGATTCGACCAGCATTTCCCTGCAAATACCATAGCTCTACAACGTGAACCCCCTCCGTTTACTTTGGCCATGCTAACTCAACGGCAAACGAGCAGCTACTGGTAAAGAAGTGGGCGGGATGCTTCAGTATACTTCTGTCATAGAACTATATAATCATTGTGGGGACTGCCAATGACAGCCTCCAATGGGCGTGCGTCAGCCCATTCACGGAGCTGCAACGTTGGCAGTTTTCTCCGATTTCACCACACGACAGCGAGCGTGTCAGAAATCCCAGCAGTGTAGTGCCGAAAATGTTTCTGTCGCCGAACGTGTATTTTGCCCACCATTGAACCCCTTTGCCGCTACACAGCTAGGGTAGGGAATGTCATGCATGTTGGGATGGGCAGTGTGGTAGGCTGCATGTATTTGAAAAACGCATTTAAAATACAAAATAGTATTTTGTCAGTTTTATTTGATAGGGTCAATTAAAATGGCCTTATATTTAGTTTCAAAATATTCCACCAAAATATTTTGTATTTTAAAAAGTAAGTTCAATGAGACGTTCTAACCAGACCCAAAATTCAACAGGGTAGACGCTCAATTGAATTGAGGAATGTTTGCAGTTGCCACTTGACGCATCCTACTGGGCCTAGACCTCTGGTTAATTTGAATGAAACTATTGGATAGCATATTAACCAATCAGCATTGCTTGCTATAACTTTTGGGACACTGGGGTGTCCAAACTATGGCCTGAGGACCATTTGCAGCCCACAGAAAAATGTTTGGAGGCCTGGCAGCTTAAAAAAAATAAAATGTGTTGGCTTGTGAGTAATATGTTGTAATGATTTGAGTCGCGCTTCTCCATTTCTATGATGCTTCAAATGTCTGTGGATCTACCGAATCTACAGATCTACCGATCTACCGTAGATGGTTAAATATGTGTATCATTCTTTCTTTCCATATTCAATTTAGAGTCCAAAATGGGAAAATTAAATAACCATTCATCCATACATCCATCCATCTTCATCCGCTTATCCAGAGTTGGGTCACGGCGGCAGCAGCTCCAGCAGGGGACCCCAAACTTCCCTTTCCCGAGCCACATTGGAAAGCTCTGACTGGAGGATCCCAATGCGTTCCCAGGCCAGTGTGGAGATATAATCTCTCCACCTAGTCCTGCGTCTTCCCCGAGGCCTTCTCCCAGTTGGACGTGCCTGAAATACCTCCCAAGGGAGGCGCCCAGGGGGCATCCTTACCAGATGCCCGTACCACCTCAACTGGCTCCTTTCGATGCGAAG
>JAODUK010004857.1:0-10579 GCA_027564635.1 Typhlichthys eigenmanni
TAGCTTACGAGGGTCTATGCATCAGACGTTAGCTTACGAGGGTCTATGCATCAGACGTTAGCTTACGAGGGTCTATGCATCAGACGTTCAGCACAGAGTTGGCTATGTGACTTAGTGCTAATGAACAGAAGAGGCTGAGACTAGTAGGGTTGTGACCCCTGCCATGCAAGAGTGTGAACCACTCCCGAGTTTCACAACAACGGTACTGTATATGAGCCAAGGCTTTATCAGCCGGTGCTGCAGGACGCCCTAGGTGCTTCAGAGCGGCCTCTCCCAGCTTAGCAGACAGTGAATGAGTGGGTGTACTTACCCTTGTTTTCTCCCTGTGTGGGGCCGTAGTAGCTGAACAGCCTCTCCAGGAGGGAGTCCTCTGAACCTCCTGGCTGCATAGCCTCCTCCTCCATCAACCATAGCAGGCCTCGCGCCTCGTCTGTCCTGGCCAGCGTACGCACCTGCTCTCACGCACACGCACGCACACACACACGCACACACACAGCTTAAATACATAGAACACGGCATGCAGACCTACAGTGACCGATATCCCTGGTTCTGTGTACACACACACACACACACCTACAATGAGACAATGCATTGCAATGTTCAAACCTTGCCAAAACACACATAAATCATGCCGTGTCTTAGAAAAGTCATATTCTGCAGGTTACAGGTGTATAAGAAAGCCATTTGGCAATACAAGAATAAAGTAAAGGAAAATAATGGGCATTATTTTCTATTTGCTTATTTAAAATAAATATAAATAAATAAATATGAAATAAAATTGTTAATTTTCTCATCACAATTCAAACATGCGTCCATGCTAAATAGCAAAGCATTGCATCTGTATACGGAGATGAAGATGAACATGCTATGGTCTGACATGAGGACCATGAGAACAACAGATGTGCTATTCCTCCATCCAAGGGTACTGGCTGTGAAATGAGCAGGCATGTGCTACACTCATGGAAGCCAAAAGCTATGAAGAATGACTTTGACCCAAACAGAAGGTTAATTAGGTTTCGGAGCCTTTTTGTTGCTCAAACGAAGCAGATACAACTCTTGTATTGTTTTAATGAAACCTCATTAATTGAAGCGGTGGAACTTGGATCATTTTCAAAGATACTGTAGTATATTAAAATTACATAATTAAACAATTTCCTCACAGTATCTTAAATTTCAAGCAGAAAATGTCTTTCTGGTGTGTCAATGGCTATAATTAAACATGTTAAATGACTTGTTTGAAGAATATACCTACAGTATATCACTTAAGTTCTTTATCAAAGCTCAAACCATGCATTTGCCCATTTAATCGCGCTTTTAAAATAGTAATTCGATAGTTATTTTCCAAAGCAGATGCCCATGAATTCCAAATGTTCAACTGCTCACGTATAAACAAGGAAAATATGTACAGAACACAAACTAGAGCACAAAGGAATGCAAAACACATCAGTCACTTACAAGTAGAGCACAAATGCAACACACAATGGATATAGACACCCTTGTTATTTTTGTTATTTGGCCATACAAAAACGGAATGTTAAATTAGATGTATAGTAGCAGTTATCTACGCAAGCAAGTTAGCTTTGTCCTTAAACATGGCTCAAACACAAACCATGCATTGAGGTTTCTTACCATGGCTTGGGTCGAGGCTTGGTCAATAGCAGCTACAGAGATTGAAGTACTGGATTCTATGTCATCTAAAGCAAGCTCTATGTTTTCCTAGAAGCAGGGGGGATAAAGGGTTTGGGTTAATCACCTACACTGTGAGCGCCTTTAGAGAAGGTTATATAATTAACAAATGATGTTCTGCAGATTGGGTTGCAAGTTTCAGAAACTGGTTTCTAGTAGATTTCTACAATTGACATTTCTATGTTACACATTTGTATAGCATTATATTAAGTTATACTAAAAAGATACACTTCTCAGTTTCCCTAACTCCTGCTTTGCTTTCAAACTGTAAACCATTTGCTCTAGAAGGAGGGGCAGTGGAAAGCTCTGTAGGGAAAGTAGGAAGAGGAGTGTATTGAAGGGGCTTGTGTTTACACCAAAGGTCATTCTGGAGTCAAATTGAGGAGGAGTGCACCTTTAAATCATAGCTAGTGTTTGGTAAATGGCATCCACTGTATGCCTGGACAGATTAGCTTGATAGGAATATGTAGAGGCATAAATGGGGCACTGCAGCACAGGTGGTGACCTTTGCTATTCACCAGTGGCTGTCAGCTGTCATACCAGCAGAACACTGTGTTCAAGCCTGCATGCCAGCGCAGCAGCATCAATATGAATGTGTGCCGCCACCGCCCGTTGGCTTGGCCCCGCGAAGCACCTCCTTGTATCTCTCCAGCTCCTGGACAAAGGTGCGCTCGTGGAAGAGCGTCTGCAGCCTCTCCTGGGTGTAGTTGTGGCACAGCTCCTCAAACGTGGCCCCCCGCTGCTGCTGAGCGGTGCGCGGGTTCTGGAAGCCCGGCGTGTCCACGATCAGCAGGGAGCACAGCGAGTGCTGACTCGACTTCAGAGCCCTGGACGATGCCAGGCAAGGAACAGATGGAAGGAGAGGACAATGAGTTCATACATGTATAATACAGTTTACTGTGGGAAAAGAAATACCAAGTTCGATGGGCATCTCCTCTATCAAACCCGATTTGAGAAGTCATATGCAAAGGAAAGATGAGCAAATGATCTGCCCTCACAACAGACACATACAGCTTTACTAAAGTCATATGCAAAGGAAAGATAACCAAATGATCTGCCCTCACAACAGACAAATACAGCTTTACTAAAGCCCACGATATACTTGCTTTTAACTACAAGAACGCGTATGCAAGATGGCTACCACGCGTATCGGGTGCGTATCCTGCGTTCCTTTGGAGCGCAGTTTGTGCGCGTCTTCGGAAATTAGCGCTAAGTGTGCGCATGATGCAATTCATGAGTGTGGGGGCAGAATATCAGGATCGGACAGGCAGATCAACAGCAGTTTCTAAACAAAGAACAACAATGACCTTACTATTGTTTCATACTGCAGATTAAACCATCAACTGAACAGTTACTTGCACTGAATGTTGTTTATGTGCATGAAAACTGACTTTTACATCTTTCACATTTATAAACATTTGGTGTCTATGAAATAGGCAAAACAGTATTAAGCCCACTATTAGCCATCTGTCACACACTAAGAGCTGAAATATTTGATTACATGTCGCAACAAACACTATCTGAGGAATTGTCAGTAGTACTGAAAGTCTGACTTTTGGCCAAAATAACAGATTTTGTGCCGATGGTTGTTAAACGAAGAATGATAAGAAGATAGAGAACAGAGGGCGTCAAATAAATGCACATTAGGTGTAAACACAATTACAATGTTCAGTGACCCCAGGGACATTACCAGAGTATGTTAGTAACAACACTGAATTAGTGACACCTTGGCATTCAACATAAAGCTGTAGTCATATTATGTATGCATATACACACTGTATATTATATACAGTATATAGACCATTCTCATCTAGTCTACCCTTTTTATCGATATACATCATATAAATATACAAAGTAAAATAGAAGATTTTAAGTTGTAGTCAGAGATTGTAAGACAATACACTTTTGGTCCATTTC
Organism: Typhlichthys eigenmanni; assembly: GCA_027564635.1. Taxonomy (NCBI): domain Eukaryota; kingdom Metazoa; phylum Chordata; class Actinopteri; order Percopsiformes; family Amblyopsidae; genus Typhlichthys; species Typhlichthys eigenmanni. The sequence continues at coordinate 3,604 of JAODUK010004857.1, forward strand.
AGCAAATAATCTCCCCACGGTACGCCAAGTGTTCTGTGCGTGCTGACACAATAATCTGGTGTTCCTAGCACTGGCCATGTAAATAAGAGCACAAACCACGTGGTGCAGACCCCACCACACAACAACATCCTATCCTTTGCAATGGGCGTCCAATTTGGAGGGCGGAGCTTCGGAGGGAGCACCTTATGGCACTGAAAGGAGAGGTGTTTTTTTCTTGGTCGAGATCAAATCTAGATCTCATCAATTCTCCTCCATAGTGACTGACTAAACCTTTAATCTGCTACTACAAGTCAAGTCACGAAGCAAAGGGTAAAGACAGACCTGTTGATGAAGGAGATGACCAAGGTGAAGATCTCCGAGTAGAATCCAGATGCCACGGCCTCCAAACACTCCAGGGCCGTCACCTTCTGACCTGTTGGCATAAAGACGGAGTCAGAGGGAGCTCAAGCAGAAGGAGGGGACCACGAGAGACATGCTACAGCAGAGGGGCTTACAGCCGATACTGCCACCATCTTCACCAGCGTAGCTCAGTTGCTTTTATCAGATGACGATAAACAGATACTGCAGAATATTTATATTAACTTTAATTTATTTAATTAATCATTTATTCTTATTTTTCCTGGAAATGCCTGCAACTGTTGGTCGCTTTTGTAAAAGAGAGATTAAATCTCAATAAAAATGTATCTTGGTTATTACAATACAAATTAAAAATAAATAAAAAGTTGAGATGACCTCGCTCGTTTCCACGGTAACAAACGACCAGCCTGGTTAAATAAAGGTTAAAGCTCGCTACCGACTCACCTGAGCCGTCGCCCTGTCCCCCCTCGTCGGGGCCCCCCCTGAAGGAGGGCGAGCGCTGCAGACCCCTGGTCTGGTGCTTGAAGATGGAGGAGGAGAGCTCCTCCAGCGTACAGCCCAGCAGGTAGGCCGCCTTCTGGGCCCACTCGTGGCGGGCAAACTGCCTGCGTCCCGCTAGGCACCGGGGAGAAGGAGACACAGGGTGGCAGGTCAGAGGTACATTCAGAATTTGTTTGTTTGCAAGCATGTTCAAAGTCGTTTTTCCGTTTTGCGTTTGCCCGCGAAAGTTTGCAAACACAAAGCAAACACAAAACGTTCCAAATTAAAGTTTTTGGAATGTTTACACAAAACGTTCCAAATTAAAGTTTTTGGAATGTTTACACAAAATGTTCAAAATGTTTAAAAAAACTATGTTTACACAAAATGTTCAAAATTAAAAATTTTGGACTGTTGACATAAAATGTTGAAATTTAAAAAAAAAATTATGTTTACACAAAATGTTCAAAATTAAAGTTTTTGGAATGTTTACACAAAATGTTCAACATTTTATTTCAAAGCAAATATGCTCGCCAAGAACGTTCGTCACTGCGTCAATTCTGCAGCTCAGCTGTCATGTTTTTGGTAGCAGCTGGATTCTTAACTTTGTAGTGGCTGGCATGTTAATAACTTGTCTGAACAGGATTGTTAATGTGCATAGTGAACCAGAATGTGACACGGACGATTTCCAATCATTTATACTTTTTCTGTAAGGACGGGGGGGAGGTGATAGATGAGGGGCGGGGGCGGTGTATTGTATGCTAGTGTGAAACACTATCTTCAGATGTTTGTAGTCTCCATAAAAAAATGCACGATTTGAGAGGTCTCTCCAGTACTGGGATATGGTGGTTTGACAGCACAGATGTAGAGGAATATGACTGCATGAGTCTGAATTTGCCTCTGGACACTAACATTTGTTTCTGGCTAGTACCTACACAATAGGTGTCAGGGGAGGGGTTGATCATTAACATGCTATTTCATTCATTCCGTCTTTATACACACAGTAGAGCAATGGTTGTGTAAAGCCTACAGAAGAGGGGACCGAGGTATTCCACGATGGCCTGTGTGTTTTCAGAAGACACAAAAGGACACGTGGTAACATGTTGAAGGCCTGCATATCGAAATGAGCTAGGAAAGAACCCAAAGCATTAGCTTTGGAATGGTCAGAGGTAACGTGGCTGCCTAAGTACAGTAGTGTCCCAATCGACAATGCCAATCAAGACAAATAAGAGAATGAAAAGAACAACAGGGTTCTCTTGGGCACACGGACAAGATGTTTTGAAGGGAGTTTTCACTGTTTCAGCTAAAAAGGGCTAACTGGTGAAGCTAAACTGAAGCAGCTTTGCTGTGCGCTGCTGGTTTGAGGACTAAACAATGTGTGCTATATATTATACAGTACAGGTAGCGGCTGGGGAACCGAATGTAGGCAGGCGACATGGAGAACAATCACAACAGGGGCCTTGAAAAAAGGGACAACAAAGACTCCTGATCCCTTGATTCTCATCTTGCTGAACAGAAACAGGGCTGAGAGGGTGGAGGGATCGGGGTGCCATGAGGAGAGAGAACCCAAGAGAGACAGAGAGAGATGAACAAACAGAGCAAACAGAGATGAGAGGAGAGAGAAAATAATAAAAATGCTAATAGCTTAAGGTCTGGGAGGAACGATAACAGTGTTAAAGGCAGAATATACAAACAAGTGGCTTGAAATAAAAGTGAAAACAACACAATGACAAACAACTTTTCTTTTCCATTACCTTCATCTCCTTCTGCATTTGATAGGGCGCGGCATGCAAACATGCAAGTAGAGAGAGGAGGGTTAGAGACACGAGATGTATGGCTGTCACCTGTTCACACATTCAGTGGACACACATTGGCAGTGGCATCCAGCACCCCGTGCTTTAAAACCACAAGCTTAGCAGCTGCTCAACAACATTTCTACTAGATCAATTCTACACATCGTTTACCAGGACAGATGAATGCAGTTACAGTACAACCTGTGTCCTGTGTAAATGGGAGTAAAACATCATATATAATACGCACGTTGTGTATGTAAGTAGTAGGCATCACAGAATAAGTACCTGTTGTGATTCTATCAAACACAATCACCGTATTAAGGAAAATAATCAGTTATTATGTTTGTCATAATCACGCAGCCCTAATTGACAGCACTGGTACAAATGAGCTGCCACATTCACTTTCTCCAATGCATTTGTGTAATCTAGTTTAATTTGCTAAATAACAGTTGGTTTTTCTCTGAATATTAATTAAATATTATAACTTGTATGTGGAAATTATAGCTACACCAATACAAATGACGCATGGCTATAACGTCTTTGATGGTGCTTTAACCTTTGATTTAACTGGGGTTGAATTAGCCAGGCTACAAACCTAAGGATCTGCACAACATACTTCCACATACCCCGCTGAGCCCACACCGCAAACATTTTCAAGGCTACAAAAAATATCACAAAAGTTAAGATCTGGATATGTTGCCATCAGAGCCGCGATGCACATCAAGCGTCTGAGAGTGACAGCAGGAAGCTGTCAATCAAGTTGTGGAAAGAGACCCAAATGGCAGGCACAATAAAAATATATATGTAAAGTTAACAAGTAACTACTGTACATTCACACTAGTGTAGAAGGTGTCTGTTTGTCCTAAATCAGAGGAGCACTGAACACCTCTGCTCTATATAAGCAGGACTTGTGTTTTCTGCTGACAAGCTAGATACAACACTAAGGTTCAGCTATAGGAAAGTATGTCGTGTATAATGCTTGTCTAACCGTATATCTGGGCTACATTACATGCTTAAAATAGGGCGATAAACAGGCACTAATGGGTGAGACGATTCACCCAGAACACACGCAGGCCTGACACAATGTTTGTCACAAGGCAAACGCTGCTACAAACAGAACTGTTCCATTCTTTACTCCAAAGTGGGACGGTTCCGGGTACGGAATTGTTTGGTTCGCTGTACTGCTGGAGTCAGCAGTTGTTAGTGTGGCCCGTGTGTGGTCTACACGTCAAGCCTGACCCCTGTTGGTCACAGAGAGCATGGTTCACCCCAATTCAAGCTTTACTCAAGTTCGTTTTTCTTTTATGTGTCCTTTTTTTGGGTGTTTTTTAGATAAATAAGTCTCATGTCTTAAAAGGTAATTTTGAACACTATGATATTCTCATAAAAGGCTCTTACATGAGCATAGCATAGGAAATATGTAGTTGGGTGGTCGAATCAACAATCATGGTCAAAGACAAGGATAGTAATATTTTAAAATCTATCCAATATATGTCCTGTTGCAAGGCAACCATCACAACAACACAAAGCATGTCAATGTATTAATAAACAGGCTGCCCCCCGATCACAACGGAACACATATGGTGGAGATGATTAAGAAGTTCATTACCCCTTCCAGCTATGTCTGTGACAGCAGGGAGAGGAGAAGGGGAGATTAGCTTGGAGAAGTGGCTAAGCAATCTGTCTTCATTAGAGACGGATGGCAAAAAAAAAGATGTCTACTGTGCATTTCATGTTCCAGCCCCTCCAAATTAGTACCAGAAGTTCTCACGAATGGGATACGGTAGCCTACTTTGCACCGTGTCTTTAAATAGCTTAAGTGGCTTTAGGATTGATAGCCAAAATAGATTTGTAGCACTGTGTTTATTTGAGCTAGAAGTCTCTCTTCTGAATTAACAACTCCATTCATTCTCTTTGGGGATTGTTAACATGCTGCCAAATGTCCTAGTACAGCAGAACAATATCAAACATTACCAAATGATATTGATGACAGAGGTAGACTATTCAAAAGCACACAGCCAGAAACAATAATAGCCACACAGGCAGATGCAATAATATGACAGGCTAAGGCTAGCCACACAGGCAGACACACTATGGGATGTTAAGGCTAGCCACACAGGCAGACACACTATGGGATGTTAAGGCTAGCCACACAGGGAGACACAATACTATGGGAGGTTAAGGCTAGCCACACAGGGAGACACAATACTATGGGAGGTTAAGGCTAGCCACACAGGCAGACACAATACTACAGTATAGGAGAATAAGGCTAGCTACACAGACAGACACAATACTACAGTATAGGACAATAAGGCTAGCTACACAGTAAGCCAATTAAAATCAAGGAGAGGGCGGGACATACAATATCAACACTGAACAATGGCAGAAGAGAGGCTGATCCTGGCTGTCAGTGACAACACAGTAATTTATGATCTATCACTGGAGAGTCAGCCTGATAACTAACTGATATGAAATCAAAGGCTTGGAGGGATGTTGCCAACACACACACACAGTTACCTTTAGTGGCTCCTGCGGCCCCCAGATGGTAAACGGCCCCCAGGACAAGCCAGAGGGCCTTCTGCTCTTCACCGGAGATGCCGAGCACCTTCATGGCTGCCTGTAGCTTGGTGAACTGCTGTGAGGCTCTCTGCTTATCCTCAGGCTGGAGACAGGAGGAGAAGAGGAGGAATGCCAAATAACACATTACATATTCTGTGCTGCCAATTCTCCCCCCACCCCACTTGTACAGTACAGAGCAAGAAACAGACAGATTACCCACAAACCCTCCCTGCGTGCCAGATTACCCACAAACCCCCATGTGTAATTACGTGAAGCACACTGTACAGTACAGTTAGTGAGTTTGGAAACAGAGAGGCCTCAAGGGAAATTCCGGGGCGCACTGGCTCCCGATAATGTATAAATAAGCTACATAAACAATTGTGGGAATTGGTAATGAAAGGTGTTTAGACCTGACGAGAAGTACAAGACACCCTTTTTAATGTACAATGGATGCTTTAACATTGTAGAATGTGTAAATGTTATGTAGGGCGGCTTTAAACTAACTTTTACCTTTTCCTCTGTGAAGTACAGCCAGAGAAAATGGAATTTAACAGATAGGGCTCAAGGAAGGGCACTTCTGCATTTGATTTTTGGAAAGGGGAACTCTTCACCCTGTACGCAGACCAGAACGACCCAGCATTCTGTGCTGGGTCGCTGGGATTTCACCATACTATTGCCCATTATTTCTCTCTGGTATCTTGTAATGGGGATCTTGAGTATATTACATTAATTCCCAAGTACCTACGATCAATCTGAGGCCACAACGGTGGTTGAAATAATCTGCACCAAACTGTTTCGGGGGTAAAGTGACTTTGTTTCAGGCCATGCTTGGTAGATTTAGCTGTCTGGGCGCTGCCTACCTGTACATCAGCCACCACAGCAAAATGCCGTCACTTAGGAGACGGGAATCCCTCATTTTCGCTTCCATTTAAATGCATTACAGTGCTCCATCTTTGTAATTATTCAAATATATTTGTTACAGTGGAATAAACAGCCAGATTACCCACAAGCCCCCCGATGTGCCGTGTAATTACATGAAACGCCAACGCAGATGTAAACATAAGGTTGTCGGCCCCACGGAGGGGACCCACCTCAATCACACCGTCTAGCGTAATTACCTTGGACTGAGGCAGGATCCCAAAAGCACTGTTCTCTGCAAAGTGGTTAAAGTGCAGCTCCGTTCTGAGCGAGCAGGGTGGGAGGGAGAGAGAGAGAGAGAGAGGGAGAGGGAGGGGAGGGGGGGGCAGGGGGAGATGGAGACAGAGGATAAATGGGCAGAAGGACATGAAATGACAAAGCGCTCCGCCGCAAGGTCAATAAACGAGACAGTTATAAAGCCGGGCGGACTCCGTGCCAGGCTTTTACCAAGTAGCCTGGCAGCTGCAGAGGACACAACAAACAAGGCTCGGACAACTGCATTACATCTGGTGTGCTGCCCATCATCATGCTGCAATGTGAAGCACATATGATGTGCATAATGATGTGCATTGTGAAACCGCTCAACATGATACTCCTTGGATTTGACCAGAGCCATGTAGAAGAGAGTTGCAACAACTCCAATGGAAATTTTTTTTTATTTCATTTTATTTTTCACATAAACGGGCGGATCATGAAATCTCAAAACAGTTCCCGTAAGTTTGTCGCAAATACTAGAAGTACCCTATAAATTATATTGTAAAAAGTAAATTTATACATTTATTGACTTAAGCTTCGGGAATCATTTTGAATGTGTCCGAGTAGAAACTGAACTTTCCAATCAGCATCGTGTTTATAGCTATACGGGCGTGGTT
>JAODUK010004858.1:0-10579 GCA_027564635.1 Typhlichthys eigenmanni
AGCCGCCCCACCCACCAAACTCCCCACACCCTGCCCGCTCCCCAGGGTCCTAAGGGTGTATGTAGTGAGACATTACCAACGGGGAAAGGTGAGAGAGGTCATAGGGAGGCTACAGTGGTCCTCCCCACTGGTGGCAGGTTGCTGACTGTCCCCAGCATTCAGTCCCATTCCCCGCCCCCCTAGGCAGGAGTACAAGGGCTTGCGGCAAGAGCCCCCCCCCAAGCACCACCAGGAATAGGATGCTATTTAAATCTAAAAGAGACATTGCTTTTTACCCTGGGCAATTATTATAAAGAGTATAGTAATATTACTAATATGAAATCATACGGCACTGGAATATACTGTACGGTATTTCTACTGTATCTTATATAGCTGATTGACTTGCCCAATGTGTTATTGCTTTCATTTTCTCTGCTTGACTAATGTTGCTATGTGTGCTATGCCCTGGGGCACACAACCAACCACCATATGTTAACTGATGCATTATAACCAATGTCAATACAGCGGCCACATTATGCATGCCCAAACGTTAAGCTACTAAAGACAGGGCATAAATCATCCAGATACATTTATCCAAGCCACAAAAATGGCACACATGCAAGCATAATCCCCACTGGAGAGGAAGTGACTTGAATTGGTAGCAATATATGTCAGGAAATTACTGTAGCAATACAATTTCCATGTAGAAAGACATTATGAGGCAAATAAATGACATCTACAGTATGGTTCCAGAGGGCATCCTGTGCATTTAATAGAGAATATAAAATCTCTTAACAGCGAACAATCCAGAATTAGTTGTAATAAAGATCCACCCTGTCAAATGTAAAATTAGTGCGTAGAGACAGGAAGAGACAGCAGGAAAGAGAAAGAGGGAAAATAGATATTAAACATTTTAAAGGGTCGACATCATTATCATGCACACAAAAACACACACACAGAACAAGTGGTTCCAATCGAGCTCCCTATAATCTGTCTTGCAGTTGACACTGCAGTCTACAGCAAGTCTTGTTATTCCTTTTAAAGAGGAAAAGCAGGGCTGGTATTTCAGCAGTTGCTTAAAACAGAAAAAGGAATAGTTAATATTCAGCCTACTTTGGCAAAGCTGTTTCCACGTACGCTTTTGTCTTTTTTGATGACATAATCTATCTGCTACTACAGTGTATTGAGAACATTAATCTTTTGATAGTATTTTACTATCAACAATATTTTCAAATCATTTTAGCTACTCTTAAGGCCTCAACATACTTGCCGTGTTGGGTGGCCCTTCACCTAGGGCACACGCGGGACCCGTCTGCCTCGAGCACTACATACTCTATAGTATGCGACCTGGAATTTGTGTCATAGCGATATTCCCCAAAACGAAAGGTGACACTGTATACAAAAATTTGTAGGAAGTTGAGGAAGGTGTGAAAACTCTCGTCTTTTATATTGTTTTGAGAATGTGTAGTCTACAACACTGTTACAATTTATTACTTCTCAAGGAACACTGGATGTTTGTGTTGCTTTCACGGATAGAGCCAGCACATATGGCCTATATTCTGTCGGTTTGCCCGCCCGCTGAAGAAAAGCGTAGTTTGGAGTAGGCCTATATCCTACGTAGATATCCTATCTAAATGATAATGATATCGTATTTGCTGTTAAAAAATAAACCGTAAAAAGTTATTCTACTCAATAACAACCGTTTCCCTTGTCTTTATATTCAAATCAGACTGGATATTATAGTAGGACAATTAGGCTATTACATGATTTTAATAAACCTCTACTGTATACTACTCTAGAGAATGGCACGTAATAGCCAGAGACATGACATGACATGTCAATTTTAGAAAGCGGTCTATATTTTCTGTTTTAATTCTGCTTCCACAATTACGCTATGTATGCCAAATGCAATGCATAGGCTTATTCTAAAAATCTACCAGCCTCTAAGAAGTGCACAGACGTGAAGTGACATTTGAACGGGAGGTTTCCAACATTCACACAGCAACAGAAATAGGCTATTTGTGTTTTAATTCTGATGTATTTAGCTGTTAAGCAATGTTAGCTAGGCAATGCCTATTCTGAAAATATTAACAATTATGGTTTGCCATCATTGCACTGTCCCGATCGTCCCGATCTAATCTTTCCGGCCGTTCTGCAGGCCATCTGCATTATATTATATGAAGAAGACCCAACACGCCAGACGCGCCAGTTGCAAAAAATCGGAGGTGCGCACCGTGGCTCGCCACAGACGCGCAGAGCCAACATGCGAGGCCAACGCGCCAGGCCGCGCCCAAAAATGTGACGTCATTTTTGGTGGATGCCGTTGCGACTCTGTCAAGTATAAACTAGGCTTTAGTCTTACCCCGGACGCGGTTTTGTTCCGTCCTCTCGAAGCGTCAACTTCCACTGGGAGCATTTCAAAAGCGTAGCGCTGCGGGGCAGTTGTATTGGCAAGATCAATAAAATCTACTTTGCCAGTCCGACATTGACTTACTCTCAGTCACTTCCTCTCGAAAGAACTATTGCAATTATGTGCACACCATGGACCTTTCTGGAATTGTTCTTTTAAAACGAATTTGTGGTGTCATAAAACTGTGCAAATTTATAAAATGAACCTATCGTCCCAGATGTAAAATCCTTCCACTTATGGCCTCTTGCCACCAATGTAGTCATATGACCGAGAGTCTGCATACTTTGTTTTGCGCACAATTTCAATTGTATTTTGTATTTGAGCCGCGGAATCCGTCAAAAAATAGACACGGCTCCAACACGCCACACGTCGCGTGTGGTGGAAGTGAAAGCATTGTCTAGAGTGGCCGCGATCAGTAGGTGTATATAAAGGTGTTGAAAGAATGCATACTGATTTTTTTAAGATCAATAACAAGTAAACAAAATAGACCTGTAAAAGCCAGAACACATGCTCTTAATACTAAACACACAAGGTATCATTTCCAGCTATTTATTAATAAATTCATAATAGACTCAAGCCTAATAAATACATTTATTAATACATAAATAAATAAAAAATACATATTTACTGTATAATCTGAAATTATTAAATCCTCTGAGGAATTACATATACAGTAGGCAAGCAAAGTAGCTTTCCTTCACACTGCCCAAAAACATCTGGGCAGAATGTCAAACTCTTTGACCCATTCAAGAATGTGATTACATATGCAAATGTTTAATAGTTAGGCCTGGTCTTAAAATGATTAAGTGCACATCTGTAATATTGCCATTATGGCATAGAAAATACAAATCTGAGCCACATTTGAAATTCCTTTTTTTTTTTTTTTTGCTGTTTTGTCACCTCTTCTACAGTTGTTATAGAAACAGGATTTTATTTTACCATTGAATGCTCACACAGAAAGGAAGAAAGAGTTTCTCAAACTGGAAAAGAAGCTATTCAGCACAACACAGCTGCTCTAAGTGAATGCTCCAGTGGCCATGTAAATACCGTCCCAAAGTGGTTTCAGGACAATTCACTAGCTTCATGATGTTTTTATTTCAATGTACTGGTTTATTTAATGAGGGATTTGTTTAATATCGAACTCATATTTGGTTATTGTCACTACCATAATAGTCTTAAATATGTGTAAAATGGTTAATTATACTGAGATTAAGCAAACCTGAATTACATAAAATGTAGGCCTAAGTATGAATATCGACTGCTCTTCTCATGTTACTCTGCTATTACCACTGGTATTGGACACTACCAAATGTACCACATACATTTGTAATAATATGCAGCTTCTTCCTTGTTTCTGCAGCAATCGTGTGTGCGTGCTGACATGGCTGCCACTGTTTGGAAGCTAACGTCGGGCATGTGGCTCTCCTTTCTGCTCCTTAACTTCGTTCCTCATGCAAGGTAGGAGAAGCGATACCATTTTTTATATGTAGCTCTATATTTCCCTTTCTCTGCTCTTCATTTTGCATTCTCATTGTCTGATTTCCCTGCCTCTCTTAATGGACTGCAGATATGTTGTGATTGTTCCAGTTTTCATTACATTCATATTTTGCTCCAGAGCCCTTAAGTAGTGTGTCTACTACAGTACATCCCCTGCATTAGGCAAATACAATCCCAGGCTGCAGGTAACGACAGTAGATGTGTTGTATGGACATGTATGTGTACTGTATTATTCAAAATATAGAAAAAACTGAAACAATTCCTGAGCATTTGAAACATATTAACCTGTAGCATTATGAGAAACGTATACGTAGTTTAGTTTTTCCTGTGACCAAATGTTTTCATTGAGGAAAGTAAATATGCATGAATAAAACAGACAATATTTGAACCTTCCTCTTTTTAGATGTTCTCATCCCCCCCTTCCTCCCTGGTCCCCAGAAGGACCAGAAATAAATGTATGTATTGTTGATATATCAATCAGCTTCTTACCAGAACTGGCTGGTTTTCATCGGCCAGGCCTGTCTAAATTAGCCGCTTAGGTTACCGACCATGTAGGCATGTTAAGATATCGAATTGGGCCATGTCCAAGATCATTAATCCTGTGTTTTCATCCAGTCTTGGTTGTGAACATTTTTAATTAATAGCAGACAGTAGCGTCTTCAAGCTTTTAGCAATCCATTTAAATCCAATAATCGGTGTGATCACTCTACAAACTAGGCTGTAATAGGTAATAGCAGCGTTGCCTACTGTTGTAGTCAGCACTTCTTCAAAGCATTAAATCACACAAAGTTTCCTACCAAATTGAATTCAATTGTTAGCCTATGTATCAGTCTCTGTTGATCTCTTGAGAAATTTACCAAGTATCAAATAATCTTCTTCTTAGATTAGTTCTTAGATTGGCGTGATACTTTGTTAGAAGTTTGATGGTTGCAGTGGCGTTCATACTACAAGTGACAATACAGTAGCTGCGCTCACTGCGATGGCAAGCAAAAGGTTAAAGCCACCAACTTTTGTGTGTAGCTCTGAGGCACACATTTCCACGGAGGTATGTGCAAAAGTGAATTGAGACAGCACTTGCAGACAGCACATTGTTTAAGGAAGACGCACTGTCCACTGCAGCATCATGTTTTGGGGCTGTTTTTCTTCAACTGGAACCGCAGCCTTAGTCAGGGTGGAGGAAATTATGAACAGTTCCAAATACCAGGCAAATCTGGCACAAAACCTTCAGGCGTCCGTTAGAAAGATGAAGATGAAGGGGAAGTTCACTCTTCAGCACGACATTGACCCAAAGCACACATCCAAATCCACAAAAGCATGGCTTCACCAGAAGAAGATTAAGGTTTTGGAATGGCCCAGCCAGAGCCCATACCTGAATCCAATTGAACATCTGTGGGGTGATCTGAAGGGGGCTGTGCACAGGCAATGTCCTCGTAATCTGACAGATTTGGAGCACTTTTGCAAAGAAGAGTGGGCAAATATTGCCACGTCAAGATGTGCCATGCTAATAGACTCCTACCCAAAAAGACTGAGTGTTGTAATAAAATCAAAAGGTGCTTCAACAGTATTAGTTTCCTCACAGAGAAAATCAAGAAAAAACTCACAAGAATCATCAAGCAGGCAACCAAAGTCACAGGTACAACTCATATCCAACTCTCAGACCTTTATAGTCACACGGTAAAAAGAAAGAGAGTCCATTACAAATGACCCATCATCACACCCACTTTTACATTCTTTTGAACTGCTCCCATCAGGTATCCGCTTCAGAGCATCTTTAGCCAAGAAGAGAGCCTACAAAAAAAACGAATTTATTCCCACTGCAATATCGATTTGAAAAAAGACCAAATAGACACATTTTATATACTGATTTGCACACCAGCAATATTTATTTATTTATTTCTAGATTGTTTGTTTTTATTGTTATATGCTTGTATATTTCCTGTGTGTGTGTTATAATGTATCTGTTGTGAGCCCTAAACCTAAGACAATTTTCCATCACTGTGTGATAGGTAATAAAGTTTTTTGAATTTAATTGAATTTAATTGAATAGTTTAAGAGTGTGCACACTTATGCAACCAGGTTATTGTAAGGTTTTTATTTTAAATTTTCCTCCCTCGAAGATTTCAGTTTGTTTTTCAATTGAATTGTTCAAATTATAGGTCGCATTAAAGGTGGAAAAAGTTCTGACATGATTTATCTTTGTCATTCTTTTACATCACAAAAACCTGGCTTTTTAACAGGGGTGTGTTTTTATGTCCACTGTAAATGACGTAGCCATACAAAAAACTGTGAAAGCACTATGAAATCTGAACCGGCCATATACCCACTGTATACTTCAGCCAACCAAAAGTTTATGTGTACTATCCATAATATGGCCTACCTGTAGATAAGGGTGTCACGATATCAGATTTTCACTACACGATACAAAATGGACAAATTAATTTACGATAACGATATTATCACAATATCAATATACATAGTACTGTATATTGAGACTATATTGAGACTTAAATATGTGTTATAGCCTAAATGTTAATGGTGAGTTTGGCAATGGGGCTACAGTACATGATTGCTATCTCAAGATAAGTTATGCTTGTTATCAATATAAAGAGTAGCATCTCTAGTTTCTTACGATACACCAACACTAGTAGACTGGAGCTAGTCTTGTCTTTTAGAAACATTAGGAAAAACCACTGCTGCATTTTTATGTAAAAACCGGAGCTGCGTTGTTGGGCGGCACAGCCCTCCCATTCTGCCGCCATCGCCAGTGTGCGATAGCTCTCCGGTTGGCCACCAGTTTCCCTAGCGCGCCTCTACCACACTGATTTACATTGACTATTTACCCTTTCCTGTGTGGCAGTGTAGGGATTATTAGGTTGGGAAAAGGTTGTTTTCTGTTGGTTGTTGTTTAGCCATGTTGCGGATGTTACATTATGTTGTGTTTCTGCTGGCTGTTAGCTGTTTGAAGAGTTCATTAAACACTGAGCAAACGCTTGTTTCCTTGCGTGTCTCATTCCATTTCCTGTTGCTAACCTGTGTAGTCACATTAAACTATAGCTACCTATAAACTAAGGAAGAAATGGAGAGGATTGAGGCAACAAACCACATGGCGCTACGCCAATATAATGACTTTTCTGGAACCATTTATTAATCTTACAGTCTTACAATCTTAGTACAGTGCAATCAGTACAATCTTATCTTGCAGAAGATGCTGTGGTTGCCAGACCCTCAAACCAGGATAAAGGCCCCCTGGCCAGCTTTCATTCCTGGGAGAGAGACCTCCGAGCCAGCTTCCTTCACAGGCAGAGTGATGCTTCTGCTAGTAGCTCAGGTTATGTAATGCCAGAGCAGCATGGGGTCTATGTAAACACCAACCCTGCGTCATCTGATAAAGGAGTCTACTGCCCATCAAAACCTAAATGCACAAAAAGCCAAGTCAGCAGTTCTACTGAAGGAGTTTCAGCGAAAGCTCTTTTAAGCTGTTGAACAAGATGCTGCTCAGTCAACAAAGCTGACAGATGAAGATTCTCATTTTCTCATGAACTTAGACCATGCTTTGAAAAGGCTGTCTACACAAAATAGGACAGTGGGAAAGATACAAATTCAGCAGCTCTGTATGACCGATATATTTTGTTATAGGAACTCTGAACATGATATTTTTAATATAATTAATATATTCATTAATATATATAATTTAATCCAGTGGTCCCCAATCTTAGTCCTGGAGGGCCAATGCCCAGCATGTTCCCTGCTCCAACACACCTGATTCTAATGAATGGGTCGTTATAACAAGCTATTAATCTGAATCAGGTGTGTTGGAGGCAAAATACAACAAATACTTTTTTTGCGGGTCGACCGTAGAGTGCCAGACCCGCAATAGTTGCAGGACTCTGATTACACTCAGACTTCACTTCCTTGTGCAATAAACGCTTGTTTAAAAAACTAAAATTTTCTATGAACTGATTCAAATTCACAATATTTGTGTAATTAAGACATTTGTTGGAAATAAATATTTTTCATATATACTTCTAAGTCAACAGGTAAGCATAGCTCTATTCTTATAATGCCCATGCTTATCTCTCGGCATACTTCTTCTCATGAGGGCAGCAGCCTGCTGTGGAAGCTAGTCATGCACCTTGCCCTTGAGGTTCAAAGTGGTATTACATGGGTACGGACCAGACCCATGTTGATTTCAGAAAATATCTCCACAACGCAGTACATGCAGGTCTTTAACATATCATCAAATCTGATACTTCTAATACCTCTTTTGATAATTTTGGTTGTTTTTTTATGTTTTAAACTAAACATATTACACGTAGCACCTTTAACCTTTTATTATTAATTTACTTTAGCGGTAGTACATAGTGGATTACGCTTGTTACAGTTACGCAGCATTCTAAATCAACAGGGAATTATATACAGGGGGATTCTAGTGGTACTGTATTTGCTACTACAGTACATTGATACTATTTGTGTCACACTGCAACTCAGAACCAATCATGTTGGGACTACAAGCATTCAATGTTGCTGCATAGAGGAGGAGTGTGAGCGAGATGTGTGAGTTAGTACATTATGTAATGGGTTTAACTACAAGCAAGGGCTATTAATGACACAAATCGAGGAGATTATCTCCAAAGACCAATGAAGAGCAAAAATTGAAGATCCCATTCACCTATATAAATGCATCTTATGCTCTGCTCTGCACCATTTTAAAGTCTACTGACTGGTGAATTAATTTGCATTGTGCAGCATGAACACAGTGATGATTCCCATTCACAGCAGTTTCCCTCCTGCCTCCTGGGGATATTTTCTCCTTCTGTCGAAGTCGGAGTCAGCAAGTCTTCAGAAGTCTTTCAAACTCACCATTTCAAATATCTCTACATGAGGTGGCACCGGTTGCCATATCTGCCTAGATGATAAGTTGCCATGCCGTGACAAGTTGGGGGGACATGCCTGGGTATAAAATCGCTGTATTTCGTGTACCAGGGAAGGTTCAATAAGCCTGGCAGAAGACATATTTGTGTGAGAAATAGGAACAGTGTAAGGCGGATTACCCCAGATTGCTTTGTCATCACGCCATTTGGTCCTGGCTGCTCACTGGTAGCATGCAGTGCTCATACATTAGATAATGTATATGAAGTCGCAGTGGGAAGCCAAAAGCCTCCAGGTCTTGGCCAAGATGGTAATTTACAGTAATTTACATGTCTTTCCACTGTACCATCACTGGCCTATGCCACAGTTCAGTATTATGGTTTCCACTTTGGGATTTTTGGTGTGGAGAAAGAATGCATAAGCCATTGAAAGGTATTTATTTATTTAACTCATTAACAGTAAAAGGGATTGTAATATTGTAACTCGTGATGAGAATGTATCCCTTGCTACCATAACAGAGTATACAGTATTTTAGAGACTATTTAGTTCTGAGTTCTTTAGGTTCTGTAGACCATAAATCAATTCCCTCTCATCTTGTCATAGAGGGTACATGCAGGGATTAAATTGGGCCGGATAGGAGCTGTGCTCCAGCTGAGCTCCAACACTTCTCAGTAGGCTAACAAAAATGATGTCGCGGGAGTCTCCCGCATTTTACAAGCGTCTCCCGGACACCCGCAAATAGTATCCAATCTCCAGAAAAAGCAGTCTCACGTCAAATCTAGCAAGAGCAGGCGATATACATTGAAAGCCTCGGGAGGGAAGGGGAAGTGCTAGTGGTGGCGAGTTAGGAATATTTAAATCAAATTGAGCAGAAATTTACCTGACTCTGAATTCTGAAAATTCAATGATTCATTCCTTTTTTTTATTAGCCTAGGTTAGACTATCTGGCAATCATAACATCCACTGGCATAAGAAGCAGGGTTGGAAGAAGAAAAACACAGTAGCAATTCTCTCATTATGACTGGTGGAAGTCAGCAGTGAATATAACATAATCCTTATTAAATTATTGTCATTATATTATTATTATATCTATTATTATTATTATTGATATTATTATTATGATAAAAACAAGTTTCTCAATGAATTCATTATGGACAAAAACAGAATGTTTTAAGACTACAACACTTCATCATTATGACTCAGTCGAGAAGAAAATATAATATTTTAATGACATTAGCAACCCGAAAGAACATTAACTCTACATGCAAGATCCATCTAGTATACAGAAGCTCAGGGGCAGAACATTTCCTCATTGTAATCTCTCAGTACTGTTCACTGCTCATACAAGTCAGATAATGCCTTCAGACAGCTGGAGCAGTCACTCTGTGATTACATGCACTCACATAAAATATTCTATTATTCACAATATGTTCCACAATTCGGAATATGTCAATATTCTGAATAATGCATCTGTGTCTACATGTGAATTTAGTCATCTAAACACATCATGATGCTTTAATGAGAGCTCACAACTATTTCCATTTGGAAATTAGCAATTTGTCCATCCAAACCAAATTATTCAAATCACATAACCCGACACTAATCCCACCACCATCTTTACTAAACTTCAAATACTTGCGGGGGGAAGGGGTTAGGCTTTAAAGTGGAGACAGGCGCATGATATAACATTTGCTTCAGAAGTGGAAAAAGTACAACCCGTTGGCAGTGATGGGCAAGCTACATTGACAATGTAGTGAGCTAAGCTACCAGTTACTCTACGTTAAATGAAGCTTAACTACACTGAAGCTACCCCAAAAGAAATGT
>JAODUK010004859.1:0-10578 GCA_027564635.1 Typhlichthys eigenmanni
TTTGTCTGGCCCCTCCCCTGAGACCACTTTGCCTTGGGAGACCCTACCAGGAGCACAAGGCTGCAGACAACACAGCTGTCAGGATCATAGGGACACACAAACCTCTCCACCACGACAAGGTGATGGTTCCCGGAGAGGTTTTCATAACCTGTCGAACCGAAAAAAGTAGTGGAGAAGGAGAAAAGGAGACCAAATTGTACATACTCCATAGCGTGATGTTGTCAGTGAATGGACACATGTACACTATTACCTTTCCTAGTGCATATTTAAAATCATAAATTAAATTGAGTCAAACTCCTAGCCATAGGTTAATTATTAATGTAGATATAATAGAAATATAATAAAAATATAAAGCGTTTATTACCATTGTATGCCTTTACAACATTTGTAGCACTGCTCCTCAGAGCTGATGCACAGCCTAATAACCAAAAATGCAGGTAAACAAGTACCAACAAAAATAAGACAGGTCCTACCAATAATACAATAAAAATGCAATAAATGTAATGTATGTCAAAATAACGAATATGTCCTCAACGAAATTAAATGTAAATAGCATATTGCCCAATAATAAATAGAATAGCATGAATGTAAATTCCAGTAGGCTATATGAATGTAATGTTGCATAATATATGAACGAATGTGCATCTAGGGTGGATATACAGTAAGTAGCCATTTTTTCAGTTCTGTAATACATCAAATAACCAGCTAAATTATTTAATTGTAAATCAAATTACCTAAAACATACAGGCTTCCTTTCATAGTATTTTTCTCTTCAGCATGGATAATGATGTCTGTTTTTCCCAAAACTATTTGCAATGTTTATGTTGACTTTGTTTCATCTGAGATGGACATGGGCACAATGGAGGTGTGCTTTATGGTCTGAGAATTAAAAACCTGTCAATTGTTTTTTTGGGAATAAACCTCCATGTCATGTGCAACCCTATGTCAAAGCCATACTGTCCCAACCTTTTCAGAATTGTGGTTGTATATGATGACCTGCATACAATAAAGGCTAACACCACTGCAAATAAAGATTTGTAATTTTGCATTGTAGTGAAAAAATAGGTTTGCCAATCAATTCAATCAATCAATGAAAACCAAAATGTCATGTATTTGTCAGGGATAACATAACAACTTTGGGTTGAAAGGAGCCAGTTGAGGTGGTACGGATATCTAGTAAGGATGCCCCCTGGGCGCCTCCCTTGGGAGGTGTTCCAGGAACGTCCGGCTGGGATGAGGCCTCGGGGAAGATCCAGGACCAGGTGGAAAGATTACATCACCACACTGGCCTGGGAACGCCTCGGGATCCCCGAGTCAGAGCTTGCTAATGTGGCTCGGGAAAGGAAAGTTTGGGGTCCCTTGCTGGAGCTGCTGCCCCTGTGACCTGACTCCAGATATGAGGGAGAAGATGGATGGATGGATTGATGAACAGAACAAACATTGTAACAGGTCACAATTACATGGAACAAATGTGTTGTATATAATATTTCTATTCAAGGCTAAGTTCGAACCCCTATAACATAATGTAATATATATTATTTTGTTTGATCAGACATTATACAAAATATGTATATGATCAGTTGTCTGTAGTAAGGTATACCTTTTTATTTTGTTGACTTCTGCCATGGGTCAAGGCATTAAGTTTTTGATAAGAAGTCAGATTATAAGGCTCATATTGTGCTTGCAAACTACTGCAAAAGAAGAGTATTTTTGCTAAACTTTGTGGGAACTGAATGTGAACAGAACGTGCTGACAGTAACCATGGTGCCGAATGCTGACAATCAATATCCTGGTTTACAGTTATTCTCAAAGTGTGGGGTGCTTTTAGTGGGTTTCAAGGTTTTTGACAGATTTATAATTTTAGGGTCTCAAATCCAACGGTTTACGCTCAAATGTATCGTCTTTGCTCACTACAACTTCCTAAGGCCATCAGCTGCAATAACAACCTCGAAATAGATGATAACCCTCGCTGCACCTCATTAGATGTCTCATACAAGAAAGCTGTGGATTTAAATGTAATCTGGGATTTGATCACTCAGTGTTGAGTAGGATGGAAACCCTTTACCTATTACAACAGACACAGCATGAGATGCTAATGAGACAGGAGACAGACAGTGATGTCTGCAACTGTCTATGTACGCGTGAGACAGATATAACCGGCTGGCCTGTTATGTAATCTAGATGTAGGGCTTGCTTGGTCATGACAGTCTGGGAGTCCTTCAGACTGACCGATTGTGAGACTAGAAGTGTCTATTGACAAATATTAAAGGACCATAAATTATAAAGAACTTGTAATTGTAAATGTTTAGTGTTATTTGTACATATAGAAAAGTAGACATCTTCTATTGTTTAAAAGACTACAAGTTAAATTGTATACAATTGTTTTATGTTATTTAAAGATCTAGAACTAATTCTGCACTGTATCATGACTAAGGATTTATGTCATGTGGGTTTGCCAATAACATAAATTGCAAATTACTTTTGTATTTTTGTATTGCCTTCATAATTATTTTTTCATCTCTATAATATCACAAAAAATGTTTCTACAGACAAATAGGCATACCTATTCAATCTTCTTAGAGAGAGCACACATTTATTTCTTCACATTTCTCTCACATCTGTATGAGATTAATTAATGCTAATAATATGCCATACAATCAATCACAAAAATAATATAAAATACCCTCTTAGTATGCATTTTATGAATACCCACCTGACCCTAGTTAGTGAAAGTAGGTTACATGATGTTTATTTTTAAAAGAACGTGTGTTCCTCTTGAGAAATGAGTAACATACTTCCCCCTCTACTGTACACCTTGGATCTAATTTTTCCCTCCCCCTCCCCTACCGACCGTAACATGCCCTTTCATCCACAGTTGTGTCTCATAACAGACATGCATACAGTATACTGTATGAGGGGATGGGCTATTTTAATAGCTAAACAATTTCAACTCTCATGTAACCACAGAATCTGTCTCTGGCACTGCTTGTCTCAGCCCACCTGTTTTGTTCCTGGAAGAAGATGTTTAATGGTCACAAAGGCAAGCTTGTGACCGGACCGCAGCCTGCTGTGAGAGCATGCATGCCCACATGCCTCATGAGCAAGCCCAGGTGTACTCAGATGAGGTAAGCTTATCCGTTTGTTCACTCAATATTAATACAGGATTACATAT
This sequence comes from Typhlichthys eigenmanni, assembly GCA_027564635.1. Taxonomy (NCBI): domain Eukaryota; kingdom Metazoa; phylum Chordata; class Actinopteri; order Percopsiformes; family Amblyopsidae; genus Typhlichthys; species Typhlichthys eigenmanni. The sequence goes on from JAODUK010004859.1 coordinate 3,173, forward strand.
GTCCTCTGCTAACACACACACCCACCCACACATACTGTCTGCCACGGACCATCAGGGGTAGCCAGGGAGGCAGGTATCAGTGTGCTTCAGTGGTGAGACGACGTTCATTTCAGAAGCATAGCAAACATATGGAGGCATATTCATTCTCTTGTTGAAGAAGACCTTGATTATACAAGAGGAAGATTTCTATCACACTAGACTAGCAAACTAAAATTATCATCCAGGTTTCATGAAGGTAGGATTACTCTTAGGTTCTGCCCAAGTAAACAGAATGGTCTTCTATTAAAGTCAAATACCATAATTAGTCTAGCATAACAATGCATCTAACTATTTTTGGGAACTTAAGTCCTTTAAAGCTGTTAGTAAGCAATTGTGAGCTTAAACACATGACGGTTTAGCATGCTAAAATATAGTTTTGGGTTCATTGTGTAAATACCCTTTTCTGTGCATCTTTGTAAACCTTCACTCTGCTCTTCCAGATGTTTCCGTGGTCGGCAGTGTTCTCCCTGGAGCCCAAGGTTCCTGACCAGCGCACCACAGACGAGCTGGTCACCAACACGCTCATGATGGAGTTGGGGGCCATGGTGAAGCGCAGCGAGCGCATCCGCCTGGAGAGACTAACGCAGGGCAGACGAAGGCGCTCCTCGTCTTCAGTGGACTACAGTTGGCTGGCAGCAGCCCCCAACCCCCCGCCCTACGAGCTGACCCCCAACGACCTGCTGGAGCTACAGGAGCTGTGTGCCAAGGTTCCCCCTTCTCAGTGTGGACCTGTCATCGTCAGGTACAACGTGCACAGCGCAAATCACATCCCTGGGTATCATAAATGTGGTTTCACAATCGCTGCCAGGTTAATAGTAATATGTCATGTACTGTATGTTTACTAAATGGAACCATAAATGACATGAGCATGAATTTGGGAACATTCAAGGGACATTTGGGACAAGGTATCTGATTGAAAACCAGACCCAACCGAATGCGTGCCCCCCTGTACAAGGCCACAGTAATGAATTAAGCGCATGGGTAGAATAAAAATACTATAATACATTAAATATATAAAGGTTTACATTTAGTTAAGCATTTACAGTAAATTTACAGTAGACTACATTTGAATCAAACTGCATTTATTTATGTTAAGGGAATAATATTACTGAAATTACATTTCAGAAAGATATCAAGATGTGGTATATTAAACGTAGAGTCAGCCATTGAAAGCTAATAGTTTTTTTTATATATATATACAGTATATCAAATTCAACAGTTCACTAGCTGCCTGAGAGTGTAGTGTAGAAATAATTTGGTACTTCTACCCAGCTGGTTCTGTAAATAGAAACACAGAGTGGTGCAGACCGCACCACTCAACACTACGCCATCCCTGGTGATGTGTCTAATGTGTGGGGTGGAGCGTCTGAGGGTGCACCCTATGGTACTGAAGGAGTGGTGTTTCTCAGCAGCTAACCTAGCGGTCACGCAGCAGGTTCAGGATGATGATGACGCAGATAGAGCCCGACGCGCACGAGGTGGCACGCCTGTTCCGCACAGCGCTGCGCGTCTGCATGGGAGAGTTGAGTGGCGAGGACGAGGACGACGGGGGTGGCCTCGTGGCGGCCATGCACGCCAGGCAACAGCGCAGCAAGAGCCTCACCTTCGACAGCTTCCGCTCAAAGTTCCGCGCCGGCAACTTCTTCAAGGGGGCCGCGCTGGGGGGCTCGCAGAGCAACCTCCAGCAGCAGGTGGTGGAGTGGTCCCATGAGGGGGAGGTGGCCAGTGCGCTCAGGAGGGGCCGGAGCAGGAGCATGCCGGAGATCACCCCTATGGAGCAGAGTGCACAGGGATGAGGGAACCCCGGGTGGGCTTGGGTGGTGTGTTACGAGACAAACCTGGCTAGGTATGAGCAACTTAAAGCAATTTCAAACCATTCTGAGAGCACACACACACCTTATCGCAAATAACCCTTTTGTTTTGTGTTTGCTAAAGCAGTGGTTGACAACCCTTCACCACCAGTGTTTTTAACCACTGTGTTGCATAGGCCAATTTGACTACTAGTGAAACCCTATATACACATTGGACATTTATTTTATAAATAAATTATTAAATATTAAGATTTCCAAAGGTATCTTATTTTCCAAATATTTAAATCTGAAATCCACCTGTCATTTTTTGCTAAATTTCCTTTTCTCCCTTACATTAATGAGAACAATTACTGATGGAATGCCCAGACAAATTATGCAGGTTTGTATAAATGTCAACTTTTACTCTCCATTTACCTTTCTCTTTGGCTATGAGAATTCAATAACTAGCTAGTTACTCGCACATCCCGGTCTCATTGGCCAAAAGCATTCAAACACAACACTTCCAGTTGTTGAAAAATCTATTCTGCAGTCAGATGTTTTTGCCATCTAGTACTGTGTGAAACTGAGAAACCTACTGACCTCCTACATGAAAACAAAAAGCACTTTGGGGGGGGGGTTGAGGATATGCGGGCATAACATGATTGAGGAGTGTGCCTTTAAAATATCTCATGACACCCAAAAAGTATCTTGTACACCCCACCCCCAAGGTGGTCTCAACCCTCTTGAGACCACCGCCAAGAACCACTGACAAAGCATTCACAGTTTGTGGTAAAACCACTATGTTTTTGGAAAACTTACACTCTCTTTAAGTATGTTATGAGACAGCTGTCTCCTTGGGTGGACAGGAAGTTTCATCTCAGGACACTTATGTTTATTCAGCACATTACCATTTAACCTCACAGCAGCCAGTTTGGCTTCTGCTTCGTGCACAATTTCCAGACGCCCTCACAGAAATGCAAGTTTAGTGTAGATCTAGCTAGCAGGAGAGGAAGGTTAGTGTTTTTTTATAAATGGAATTAAGGATGTGGTATTAAAAACAATGTGCAATGCAACAATTATTAAAACTGTTTTTTAAAAATATGGTGTAATGAGTTTTAAAGATTTAACAAAGTTACTGATCTATTAAATTCATTAATTTAGCTTAGCCAGCAGGTGGAGGTAATTCCCCAAACTATCAATTTTAACATCTGTCCTAACGTTTTTAAGTGAACTGGCTCTTGGGATGAATGTGATCACTACGGCAGAAGGCGTGGTGTGTCGATTATCCCTGTGCAAAGACCCGAGCGCAAGCCGCCATTGTCCATCACATTTTGTGATTTTCTGTTTCATAATCCCCGTCCCACAGTTCCATTTGCTGTTTAAGGGCCAGGGAAACCCCAGCAGCCAGAACCCAGCAGTAGCTGTAGGAAGCAGCACCAATGCTTTGTGTTGTAGCAGCAAATACTATATGTAAATGGGTTCCACAGCAATACATAATGAAATGGTACAAGGAACTATTGCATCACATCTTGCACATCAAACTCATTTGAAAAGTATTAATTATTCATCATTATTGAACAGGTGAATCATTCAACTGAATGTTACCTTCAGGGAAAGCAGTTTACATTTCAACTAATCTTAAAGATGTCAACATTGGCCTAAGACGAATCAATCATGATTAGATGGCTGACAATGGGGCCAGAGCCCAGATTACTGGATATTAAGGCTAGAGGACCAGCCTCCTATATAACCCAGTATGGCTAATTATAGCATGATCCTATATAGTCACAAATAAATCTGAGCCATTAAAGCCTGCACCCTATTATTCTTTTATTAATATGCACTTGTCAATACATATGAACTATTTGCACTTTATACATTGAGGTCAAGGCATTTGGCCAAAATAAGACAGGACAAATAGGAAAATGTATTTTCTTAAAAACAGTTGCAGTCACTTAAATAAACATCCTGTACATTAACCGTCATTTCCTTCTAGGGAAGAGGGATGAGCTTGATTTATCAAGGGGTGAAGAGAAAGGGGGTATTGGTTAGTGAAGTCACTTCATTGGTGGTCTTAGCATGGTGTAACCCCATCTTAAAAGCAGATGTCATGCCTGGAATGAATGCTAGAGTAGGTTTCTAAATTATACACGGCATAAACCTTCCCATACCCAATCAACTGGCCTCTCAGAGCCACAATCATTTGATTACAAAGAAAGAAACTGAAAGCAAATTAAATGCAGATTCAGAACAGTGGCACACCGACAACCACATAAGCCGGTTGTGTGTCAAATTGCCAGTGTTATGCAACTCTTCAAAAACCAGCTTTACGCACTAGTGAATATCAAACCACATTGACGTTTGGGACTGAGTTAGCAAAAAAAAAAAAGACCCCTTCAGTGGACTGTAATGATGATTCATACCCTCAGCTTTCATAATACAAAGGACTTAAGATGGTCTTCGTATTGTTTGAGAGTTCAATAGAACTAGGCCCACGTGGCAAATAAACCCCAAAAGCAACAAGAAAACATTTAGGTGGACAGGTGACAGTGCCACTCATCAATAAGAATAACTTGAGAATGAAAAATAACTGAATCAAGGACAAGAATACAGTCCAGGTTTGGCATTTGCCCTCCTCATAACAACCAGTCACAAAGGATAATGATAAATGTGCATCTGTGGAGAGGCCCTAGTCTAGTTAAAACCATCCCGATATTGCAAGGTCTCCCGATGTGTTTTGTCTGAGAACTCAATGTAAAAAGAAGACTTTTACTGGGATGATTTTCCACATAGGCACATCATTGGCAGACCAACTGAACTACCTACCTGGACACTAACTGGATAGTGGTTTGCCACACAAATGGAAAAGCTTGCAAAATTAGTATGGTTTTAACAGTTCTAGAGAAGCTCCTGAAGATATACAAATAGCCAAAATAAAAAAGACAATAGTTTGCAGAATCAAACCATTAAATTATAGCCACCTTCAATTAAATGTTTAGGATTAACTGATTTGAAGTCACACTAATGAGTAGCATATGGTTTGCCCTGTACAAAGGGGGGTTTCTTTTTTATCATGTTTCATTTCGGTTTCCACTCCCATATGGTCAGACAAAAACATTTTCTCTTATGACAGAAAGGCATTTGTAAAATTTACATAAGGAAGAAGAGTGTCACTTCTGCCTGGGAACAACTGACAGTTCAAGAGATTCTTCCGCCTTGATCCCGAGCCTCCAACAAACTGTCACTTGGGTGGCTCTGTGACAAACCTCGATCCAGCTTTCACTCTGCTTTAGATCTCATCGACCCCGCCACTGGAGGCGAAGACATTGGCTTTAGGCGAAGAAGACGACAAAGACAATGAAGAAGATGATGAGCACGAGGAAGATCTTGATCATCAGCCAACGGTTGGAGGAGACCGATTGGAAATACTTGAGGATCTCGCTGTGAGCCCCCTCCACATTAAGGGAGGTCTCCTCCACATTGGCGTCGATCCTACGGGACAAAGGACAAGTTATCCCTAGGTTACACACATTTAACATTCACTGATGGACTCTTTCTGGATTTATCTGCTAGCAATGCCCCTCCTCACCTTTGGATTGTCTCTTCTTGCTCCTTAACCATGTGAGCCAGCTGCTGGAATATGGAGCCCAGCTCCACAATGGTGCTCTCAATGTTCTGCATTGTGTCTGCGCGGCTCTGGATGTACGAGTCCTGCAGTGAACACAATAAATACCACTGTCAGCTGTGCCATCGGGAGAATTGGACCATTAGCAGGGGGAGAAAAGATTATGAACATTCTTATGTTTAAAAAAACAAAATAAAAAAACTTTCCAAACAATTACAATAAAAGTAACATATCCATTGCTTAATCAGAAAACATAGCATGATAAATTATTATTAAAAAAACCAAAATAAAATCACACTTTGTACACACACACGGATATATACTAGGGGTGTAACGGTTCACCAAATACACTGTTAGGTTCATACCTTGATTTTTGATCTTCGGTATGATTTCTTTCTTTTTTGAGGGGTAAAAACTGGGCTTTTTTCCTGCCCTTTATTACATTCGCTCTGTAGAATAATAAATTTTTTCTATACTTTTCTGCATCTAGATGTCACAGTTAGTGCACCAGTTTCTATCTGTGTGCCACACATGCGCTATGATATGCTAACACCACCAGCTCGCTAGCCTATGTAAATAGAAGAAAAAAAAAAATGGAGGTTGGATTATTCCACTATATCCTTACAGTAGTTGTTTGCTGCTATATTCATGTTTAAATTAGACACCTTTTTAATTAAATAATTAATTTTTAATTGTAAAGAAAAGCACACTAGCTTCATTGCTTATTTACACAAGTTGAAATAGATTTTAATTTGTCTCAAATACCATTTAGGTTTTTTGTTCTTCATGAAACTTTATATCCCCAAAATGTGTTTATGAACATCTAAAACAAAAGGCAAAAAAATTAAACAGTTTCAAGGGCCTTTAAAAATAAAATTGTTGCATTTGTAATGTTAGGGTCAAAATGACCCGGTTGTGGAGAATAGTTGAAAATGTTTGTTGAAAATCATACTAAATGCAGATATAGAGTGGAAACTGTCTCATTACGCCTCAAAATACACACACACACACACACACACACACCTACAACCATATCTGAATGCATGCATGCGCTCACACGCTCACGCACACACAATGCCTGCCATGGTGAGTGTTTGTTTCAGTACATATGCAGTGAGGTAATTGTCACCTGTTGGAGACATTTCACCCACTGAGACCCTTTGCAATGTCTAATGTCACACAGTAAATGTTAAATCACTGAAGGTACACTGTCCAGTATGCTCTTGCATACTGGACAAGCATCTCTGAGCTTGATATTGATGGTGACTCTAATATAGACACAGTATCTGAAATGGAAGATCATTTTAGAACACGATGGGTTAGATGCAGAGGATGAATTTTGCTACATGTATTTGTTTGTGACAATAAAAAGGCACCTTAACCTTCTCTACTACTGCCACCCGTATACCCCAATTGATAGTCAAGGCACAAAACATAATCAGAATTACCCCAGGGCCAATTTAAATAAACCACATCTTCTTGCTTTTGATGTGTATGTAACGTAATGTTGTAATGACCACAATATCACAACAGATAAGCAGAGCATTGTCTAGAAGAACAGTAAAAAGTACTGGTTAATTTTGTCCAACATAGCAAATAAAGATATTGGTATAAGATTTTGGGATAAAAAAAGGACAAGTATTCATTATAAAATGTAAATATGGTCAAAATGTACTATATAATATTAAAAATAAAAAAAATAAAATAAAAAAACCGACACACACTGGTAAATACTATTCATACAAGTTGGTTATGGAAGTAGGCTTGTCACGATTACTATACATCGTGCCATATATGGACATGACTAGGGATGCTCCGATCAATCGGCATCCGATCATTATCGGCAGATATTAGTTGTAAATTGTTTGATTGTAACTATATAGAGGCCGATCATATGAGCCGATCAGATGACGCAATAATTTTGCGTCACCAAACGTAGTCAACTAGGCTAC
>JAODUK010004860.1:0-21107 GCA_027564635.1 Typhlichthys eigenmanni
TTGGGGTCCCCTGCTGAAGCTGCTGCCCCCGCGACCCGACTCCGGATAAGCGGATGAAGATGGATGGATGGATGGATTTTGACTCATAGACAATCGTCATAGATGGTTCTTGTTTAATTTTGGCAAAATAATGTAACCTATTTTTACATTGAAATTAACAGGCCTATAACTACAAGCTACAAGTCGTCTACAATAGATGTTGGTTCAGCGATTAAGCATTTTCATATCAAACTAAATAATGTGTCAGTTAAGGTATGCTTATGTGACACATGATATGAGTTGTCCACCATGACACATCCACGCAATTCATTTTCTTAATGAATAAGGGTGAAAACGTGGAGATTTGGTGATTATCTCGGCTCAGAAAACTGGTAAAGGGAAAGCAACAGTGATAAATCATGTTAATCAATCTGATCAGTAATCCTAGTACAGACATTTAAAGTAAGGATCATTAGCCTAATCTTTGTTGAAGAGGAAATGAAGAGAACATTTGAATGAAGAGGGATTATTATATGATCTGATTGATATTTAAATAGGCATATACTCTGTTGGCATTGGCAACACACAAGTATGGTACTGGACATGAACCACTACTGCACACAGACGGCAGACTGGGTTGAACAGAACCATAGAGATGATGTAGCCTATTGTAAGCAGGTGTTAAATTATTAGCCTAGAATATTTTTTCTATAGCACTTTCATTTGAACCCTTTCCTTAAACTGTATTTAGGCTCGGCGGCCTACAATAATTATACTTACTTTCAACTCTAAAACATGATCAATTACACCCATTGATCTGGACCTGGCTATAATACAGTGGCCTGTTCGTTTTAGTACAGCACATTCGCTCTTCCTGCTCTAGGCTAATGGAAATTGATGTGAAAACACATTGACTTATTTAGGTAAATCAATATTAGGCTATTAACTAGCCTCGAGGACGGAGCAATGTCGCCACCTAATGGAGTGCAGAGAGAATGCGCCCTAAATCATGCTGACATTAAACAAACGGCATTTTGCGATAATACTTTTTGTCAAAATTATAGCCTAGTCTTCGCAAATTTACAATTCTCTGTGCGTGCCGAAAAAAAAAATCGGGTAAACTACTTCTACACAGCCCTGGCTTAAAGACATAAACAAAGTAGGCCTAGTGAAGACTGCACAATATCATAGCCTTTTCAAATATGCGTTTTCAATGTGTGGTGGAGTTTGATCGAGCACCCTATGCGAAGGGAGAGGTTATTTGTTTTGATTTAGTTACAATTCTTATGCCTTCTCCAGAATGAATGCCCATACATTTAAGCAAGCATGTCTTAAAAACGAAACCACAGCACCATTTCTAAAAGGAACTTTAAGAAACATTAACAGTAAGCAATCCATGGGTTGACTTAAGGCAGATTGTGATCTGCTGGTTGTGAAACAACATTCTGTGACATCCTACTTATTGCAGTGGATTATGTAATGCCATATATGAGCTGTATTAGTTAGAGAACAAAAGATCAGGATTTGAGATAAAACTTTATTTAAAAAAAAAAATTTGTGTGTGGAACTTTGATTACACATCACAGCATTCCTCGCGATAAGAAGTCAGGCAAACAACCATGTTCTCCTACCTTGCTGGGTCTGGGGAGATGGCTGTATTAGTGTAAACAATACCTTATGACACAACAGTGAACAATATTCAATAATTGTTCAAAACATCATCCCGACCCAGAGGCACTCCAAGATAGACACCAATTGAGGATTCATCGTAATCAGTACTGACGGGGACTCTACTTAACAATGACACAGGTGCTGTTGCTGTGTCCAACCCATCTGGGCCACAGCGGGCCCAAACCTACATGGGGACTCACTTCCCCTCGCTGAACAGACACATCCTGGTCACAGAGAGCGCTGACTCACTGAAACCCCTCCTGGCAGCACCTCAAATGTCTGACAGCGAAGCTCGTCTGTGCCAAGGGACGAGTAGTAACAGCAACTCTCCGTGATGTGTGGGAACCTTATAGGTCATCCAAGGCTTTAGTAAAAGGGGGGGGGGGGCAATTATGCTAAATAATGAGAACCATTAAATAGAAATCACAAAAGCGTCACTGACAAAATAAAGTGTGTAAATAAAAAAAAAATACTGTCAAATAATAATCTTTACATTTGAAACAGGGTTGCCATGTTTTTCGTCAATTGTTAGTGCTTTGCCAAGACTCACGGTATGTCTAATGAGTCCGATCCAGCGGTTAGGTCCTGCAACAAAACCTGTACCTAGGCCTTTTGAATAATACGCATAACACACAGCTATATATTTATAGGCTCACAGTTGATAGGACTTTTAGATGTGTGGCTGTTTACATCAGATTTCCCATCATTTAAAAACAGCACCAATGAGTTCTTACGTGAGGAAAACCTTCACCACACCCATGCAGCTTATGTAACGGATGAGACGGGTATGACATAGATGGCCGTGGGCCAAACGTGATCGGGTTTCGCAGTGTAACAGAGCTCAACACAGCCGTCCCAGCGGCTCATTAGAATATTGATGCCTGGCCGTCATAATCCCTTTAATTGCTCCAAACAGGTGCGACCTGAACCAGTCACAGTCCGTCCTTCTGGAGTGGAAGGAAGGAAAGGTGTGGGGGGGATGGAAGTCAATGGAAAATGGTCGTATGAGAGTTATGATTCATGTTATGTAAACATGATATGAGCGTGGCGTCGGAAGACCGGTTCTGTCCCTCCCTCCTGTTTTTTTTTTTTCCATTTTGTTTCGTTTTTTAATCCCAGGTGGGCGGAGTTGTCCTGCTCTGCCTGACATCTGATTGACAGATCCAGAAGCAGGGTTCATGGGGTGATAAGCAGCTCCATTGAAACAGGCAAGGTCTGGTAGAGCGTCCTTAATGTGCACTCTGAAGAGGTTAAAGTTGAACTGTTGTCAAGAGGGGGGAGAAAAAAAAAAAAAAAAAAAAAAAGGCCCCTGGGAGAGGCTGTAGTGCCACCTAGTGGCTGATGCAGACAATCGCCAGTCTGTCAAGGACCAGAGGAGCTATCTAAGTCCAGCTCTTGAGGTCATCCACTCCAGACCTTGGCATAATCTGGAGGGGAGGGGAGAGGGGGGGGAGAAGAAAATCAATCATGTTTGCACAACTCATTATTAAGGATCATGTATTTAATGTGACACTGTATGTGGGAGAAACCTTCCTATCTTTTCCCCAGACATGGGGATTGCTTGAAGGGGAGGTTAGCTATATGCTAATCAAATACGCTGTCACATTTAGTTGTCTGCTTAAAGGGGAGGTTAGCTATATGCTAATCAAATACGCTGTGTCACAATTGGCTGTCTGCTTAAAGGGGAGGTTAGCTATATGCTAATCAAATACGCTGTGTCACCTTCAGCTAATACCTCGTCACGGTCCACTAGCTATCCGCTCTGTGTGCATGCAGGGAAAATAATCTGGTGTTTCTACTAGCCCTGGCTCTGTGAATAAGAGCATAAACTAAGACCGAACCACACAGCACTGTCCCAGCCTTGGCAATGTGTGTACAATGTGGGGGCGGAGCGTCTGAGGAAGCAGCCTATGGCATTTAAGGAGGCGGAGCTTTTGAGGGAGTATGCTATGGCGTTGAAGGGAGGCGTTTTTTTATTTTTTATGCTGACATGTCAACAATCTTTTTTCAGCAATGCTTACTATACCTTTAAATTACTGTTTATATGTTTGTATTCTGTACATGTATACTGTTATCATGAAACACACCAAAGAGTGCATTTATAGAGTTAGCATTACTGACACCGAAAAGCCACATTTGGAGTGAGTACAATCTGTAGTCTACGAAATTAAAACCCTTTTTATCAGGACCTTGCCATGGCGAGCGTGTGTGTGTGTGCGTCCTTGCGCCCCTACCCCTCTCCTGTGAGAGCACAGCAGGACTGGATGTGCCAGGGGTGGTCCTTGATGGAGCTGAGCGTCAGGTACTTGGAGATCTCAGCCGCAGACATGCAGTCCTTCATGTCCTGCTTGTTGGCGAAGATCAACACCGCCGCCTTCCGCAGGTCCTGGTGGGGGAAGATGGATGACGCCCCAACACACTTATTACTGCTGATTATTGGATTATTGATATCTGCTTTATTACTCATCCTAATGGACTACTGAGGGTGGTTATAGTATTATGTTGTGTTTTCACTGTCAACACTTAATAGGGACAGTCAGCTATTGCAAGCTAATTGTTAGCTAACACTTTTTCCAAATTCAACAAATATCTCCTGGCATTTAGCTATTTTACCGTTCTCTGTGCGTGTTGAAAAAAATAACCTGATACTTCTACGCAGCGCTGTCTCTGTAAATAGGAACATAAAGTGGTGAACACTGCTCCCAACAACAAACAGTAGTACTACGCTTTGCTACACAATGTGTTTCAATGTGTAAGACGGCACCGCGGATGGATATGGTTTTAAATTGAGGCCAAAGATAGCAAGAGTTACGGAGAATAACAACCCTGCCTTTAATTATTAAAATGAACAATTAGGTCGTATAGAAGATGCCTTTACTACAAGTGTTACAAGGAGCAGTGTTACCATGTGCCATCTACCTCATACTAGTATTAACAATATCACATGCCACTCCCAGGGGTATCTACCTCATACTAGTATTAACAATATCACATGCCACTCCCAGGGGTATCTACCTCATACTAGTATTAACAATACCACATGATGCCCACAGGGGTATCTACCTCATACTAGTATTAACAATACCACATGCCTCCCCCAGGGGTATCTACCTCAGTAGTAGTATCATGCCTCCCCCAGGGGTATCTACCTCATACTAGTATTAACAACAATATCACATGCAGCCCCCAGAGAGAATCTACCTCGTGTGCCAGCATCCGGTACAACTCCTCCTTGGAGATGGCCAGCCTCTCCCGGTCGGTGCTGTCCACCACCAGAATGATGAACTTGCCGGGCGAGAGAGAGAGAGAGATTCATTCACAACAGAGCATTCAGAATCGGGGGGGGGGGGCTATTTCCCTCACAGCACCCCCCAGCCGATGACTGTTGTGGTCATGTGCTTATGTGACCATGTGGCATCACACGTTAACGGAGGGCCGTCCACTACAACATCTGCTTACGCGGGACTGGAAGTGTGAACGCGTAAAACTTACATACAGCGCCGAATTTGGACGATTTGGAATATGGATATACTGATGGGGATCGTCTGGAGTGGGCAGGAGAGTGTGTGCCTAATCAGCAGCCACCTCATCACAGGACTAAAAGCCGTAGCAGGTGTTGCTCTGGAAAAGTATTCCAACGCTGCCGGACGCTCTTCTCAGAGGGTGACTTGTCATCTCAACCTCCCCCGCCCCCCTCACTTCACATTCTGGCCATATGCTGGGGAGGTTGACCTCCGCACTGCCTTTTCAGACGGAGCCCCTATTGTGGGAGAGTGACCTCCGACCCCTTGGAGGGCGACGGGGGGGGGCTGGGGGCATATGGGCCGTCACATACACACACAAATACAAACACACAACAGCTGCCCCCCTCCCCCTACTGCTCCTTTGTTCCCCGCACCAGTGACATCATCAGCCGGGGCCCGGGGGCCCTGCCGACAGGCCCGGCCCACCCTGCCCCGTCCCTTCACCACATACGCTAGAGCCCTCTGCGCTCTAGGCCTGCTGGAGCTTCAGCCAGCTCCACTCCTACAAACAGAAACGTTTCTCTTGGTTTTTCTGCTGTAGCGGCACGAGGGAGTTGAACGGAGTCTGCGGCTCCAGCGTGCAAAACCGTGTGTGGGCTCTCATGAATTACAGACACATTTGTTGAGTAGGCACATCCAGTAGAAATAAGACATTTTGACTTGGTTTCTGGCCTGTTAAGACATTTTAAACATCAGCGGGACACATCCACTGGCAATCTGCAGGATGCCGCGATTTGCTGTATGTTTCCTGACCGAAAACGGCCATAAGATTTGAGTTGGGACCCGTGGGACTCCAATCTAGGGCTGGGCGATATGGACCAAAAAATTATATCCCAATATATTTAGGTTGGATACACAATTGATCGATTGTGTATCCAAATAGATGGATAGATATCGGTATTTTCTATAAAGTGGGCTAAATCCTTCAGGCATAGAGAAAAAACAGGAAACCTGCAGCTCACCTCTGTGTTGGAGAAGTAGGTGTTCCAGGAGGACCTGAGCGACTCCTGCCCGCCAATATCCCACATGAGGAAGTGGGTGTTCTTCACCACGATCTCCTCCACGTTGCTCCCGATGGTGGGAGACGTGTGCACCACCTCGCTCATCAGGCTAGAGCAGACCACACGGTTAGCCACCACAGACCACAGACCACAAGGTTAGCCACCACACAGACCACAGACCACACGGTTAGCCACCGCACAGCCCGGGGTAACTGCAGCGTGCGAGTGTCAGGCAAGAGTGGTCTACTCACAACTGGTAGAGGATTGTAGTCTTCCCGGCGTTATCCAGTCCCACAATTATCACCTTATGCTCTGGAAAACGAGATAGGGGCATTGGCATTAGGTGAGCCTAGTCTTCCCAAGGCCGAGATAAAGAGAGCGAGAGTAGTGTGTGTGTGTGTGTGTGTGTGTGTGTGTGTGTGTGTGTACGTACTACTAATGCCGTTTTTGTAAACACAGCCACCTTGATCATTAACCTGACTTGACCTCTGACCCAGATCACACTCTGGTGCAGAACACAGTCATGATCACACATTCATTGTTAAGCACACAGTAAAACAGACACCACCCCTCCAGCTGTGACCGCCCCACAGTATGGCAGTTTACCCCTTTCTTTGTGTTTCCTGCTATTCACTGTGAATCTTAAAGACAAAAACTTCCTTTCTATTGACCTCATTCTTGCAGCGAGGCTTGATTAACGCATATGCACTCATTCCTAAATATTGGCCCTTTAAAAACTAAATGTACTGTATTGCTTCAGGGGCTTTTACAACAGCCTGTCAGTCGCCAGGCAGACAAATAGAAAGCTTGCACGTTTGTGCTAGAACTAGAACGAATAGACTGCTCCACCTCGGGTGGCCTCTGGCTGACAGAAGCCTAGTCGGGGGCCCATGAACCAGGCAGGGCCCAAGCGACAGGCAGGGCTTTGGAGGGGATCACACACAAACAAACAGTCTATTGCTATCTGACTGAATTAATTTATCTTGGTAGCCCTGCAAAATCAGCAGCACCGAACCATTTGTCACTTTACATTACAAACTCGATAATGATATACAATCCCAATAACAATCAATAACACTGACGTTTGTGTGTGTGTGTCTGTACAACAGAAGAACAACAACTGTGTAATTCGAATACAACGGAGTCAATCTGCCGAGTGACTGACACCAGGAACGGTGTCGCCTACAGAATCATATAATGGGATTTTCAGTATAGTGCTGTTAACCGCAGGGCATTCCTCCATTGCCGATAGACAGCCTTCATAATTGTTCTATCGTAAAATATAATGAAGTGAAAGGAAAATAACATTAATCTATGTAACTTGGTCAGCAAGATATAAGTAACGATACAACTCAATAGTGATTTTAGTCCATAACATTTATCAATAGTGTTGACAAAACAAATGTAGCGCAGACGGAAATACTTTAATACGGTATGCAAAACATATTTATAGTACAGTATAGCAGTTAATGTGGTTACAAACACGAAGTTGACAATAAACACGTTGAGTAAGCGGTGGAAACTCGTAAAGATAATATAGCAGACTGCTACATACCTTGATTACAGAAGAAACTCCATAGCTTAGCGAATATGAGGCCCATTGCAGGAGACGGGATGGAGCGGTGTGGCTACAGCTGTTGAGCGCTAGCTAAGCTAGCAGCGGCGCACGGTTTGCTGTTATACCCTCGACTAGCTAGCGTGGGCTAACATCGACTTACTATATCTTTTGTCCGACCGAAGCTACAGAGCAGTTGGAGCGGGACTCCATGCAGGCCGAAAGCGTAACAACAACGACTACTGGTTTTTGATGCGATTACGTGTGTGTGAATGCTCCGGCGTCGTGAGACAGAGAGGCTGTTACGGTAGCGCAGCTCTCTATCCCCCCCCCGCCACACACACACACACTGTTGACTCGACGCAGGCTACAACCCGTTATCTGGACAGCGGCCAACCCCACAGCACCCCAAACTATCCGGTTACTTGATGAATACTGGCTTGTTGACCTTGCACGATATGTAATCATAACACATCCATGTCTACTACACACCCTTAGAAAATACATAAAATAAATATACATCATGACATCAAGCTGCTATGATAGATTATGCTGCACTAGAAGTTTTATTCAATACAAATGCAGGCTAATTTTGCTTTCCCTGTTGTAGAAAAAATTATGAAATCAAAATAGAAATGCAGGCTGACTATTATAACATATTAGCCTACATTACTGAACAAAACAAGCAGTTTTTATGGTGACATTTTTACATAACTGGAACTACTTACCTTATGGTTTCAGACTTTTAACTCAGTTGCAGTTCATGTTGGTTGTGGATTATAATTATTTTGATTAAATAACTTGTTTATTTACACCACGTTTAGAACAACTATGGTTGTTCTTGAAAAAGTTAAACTAAGCACATAAGAAAATTAAGATCAACACACACCCTAAAACATTTAACAAAAGAATCAATGATAAATAGGTCTACAACAAAAAAAAACTAATAATATATTTTACTTCAACAGTCTTCCATGAGTGAACATAAATATAATTATTTTTTCGTAGATTAATAAACTAGCATTGCGGCATACAACTGTTTTTAAAAACGACAACGTTCTCGACACGTCATCATCTACGTTGATGACGTGTACGGAACTCATTTTTCAGCGTTGCACAAAACGCGAGTTAACACATCTAATTCATCTAACAAATGTAAAGCAATAAATATATTTTACTGTTGCTACTCAAGCCGTATTCATAATAATGCTAGACTAGAAGCGATGCAAACAAGGCTAGGCTATATTTGATTCACCCGGTCTAATCTCTGTAAAGTAACTTGGTCCTAAAGAAGAGAAGAAATGTCAATATTTCCACGAATTTCATTTAAGTCAGAAGTTCACGACTACCTCAAAAATAGCTACATAAACAAGGAGGTGAGACGCTGAACAGTATAAACACCGCCGTGTACAATATCTTCTTAATGTTTGCGCTTATATATTATATTATATTATATTATATTATATTATGCAACATACTGTATTTATTATGCTTCAGCACCTGGCGGCGGTGGGGCTGAAGGAGGCAGAACGTCGCTTTCAGAATCTCCTCGAGTGTCTGTCTCACCCACCTGCATACACCTGTGTGCGGGCCAGCACCCACTTAGCCCCCCTGGAGGAGATACGACACAAGCTAGTGGAAGAGCTCAAACAGGTGTGTGTAGACAATAACACACGATACTCTACTCGTGTTTTTAAGTGTTTATATTGATAGCCATGCCGTTCGTGCTGCAGCAGCAACCCACGTTTGGCTCCTCAACAGAGGAGATTTCCGCCAAGATACTCCATCACCCGCGCCTCCCAGATGTGTTGCTCATCCCCGTCCTAGGCCCCAGGTACGCCACACACATCTGTCCAGTGTCAGCTAACTGCACCTTGTGATTATAGCCAAGTAGGACATTCCCACTTCCCATTCGGACGTTCCTAGATCAACATCACACATTGCCATTATGGTGCAATTACAAGTCACTCACAACATAAAGTACAACATGCATCACAAGTCACTACACAACACTAAACTAAGTGCATTGATGAGACAGCTGATCTCCTCACAGTGAGGTGCAGTCAGAGCCATGAAGAAGAGAGTCGTGTCAATTAATATTGAAAATGGTCACATGGTTCATGGAGATGCAAAACAATTCTAGGAACTGCTTAGATATTTCAAACCGATAAATATAGATGCAACTGCCATTTTAGATAATTAGTAGTAAATACATGCATCGATTTACATTTACAATATAATTTATAGCTTATAGTAAAGGCGGCTAACTTCTGGGAAGTGTTTTAAAATGTTTCACTATCCACCATTGCTGTGAAAAAACGGTCCACTGGAGTGAAGGGAGTTGACGCGACTCGCTCTTCTGCATGGCTCTGGGCACAGTGTGTACATGTTGCGTAGTGCAAAGTGTTAGGTCCAGGAACGCATGTGGGACATTGATCCAGGAACAACGTCTAACTTGGAAACATTGCGACGTACTGGTCCCAGTGTGGGGGAACAACGCCTTACACCAGACACTATAAGGACATGACACAGAGAATATTGAATGGAGATCTTTGAGAGAATTCTGAAAGGATGACTGTTGAAGGCACATATCCCGCTCCTTCCCCCCAAAAAGCCAATCGTCAGCAATATAACTGCCAACTATTTTTCCATATTTAATCGTGCGGTTGCACTGACGCAAGCCAACTGTTGCGCATGCGTAGCAGAAATATAAACTGTGGAGAAACTGCTTTTTAAACCTTATTTTGTGCGTTTTTAGCATTTTAAATCAAATTTGACTTGTGATTGTATACATGCAGTTGTTATAGCCCATGACTATTGAAAGTCCAGTTGTGGCTCTTTCCCCTCAGTTTTGTAGTCTTCCTAATAACTGCCCGGGCTGTTTCAAAGATGGCTTCCGAGTGGCCAGACTTGATTATAAGGACTTTGCTCACAGTGCTGATTGTCCCCTGGCAGACCGGTGGCCCAGCTCAGCTCGGAGGTGGTAGTGGGGGCCCAGTGTGGGGGCGCTGTTCTGAGGGGCGCACACGTCTTTGCCCCTGGGATCGTCGCTGCACCCAAGTGTAAGTCACATATTTAACATGCATACCCTAAATATTTACAACATAATACCTTGTGTGCCTTGAAAGGTAGACTTATCTATTTGATATGCCCCAACTACATACTGAGACCACTAGTTATGTTAACCTTATAACTGAAGCTATAATAAGCACTAGTTATAATTACACACCATAATAAGCACTTGTTGACAATGCACTATTGTTAAAGCTACAATAAACACTAGATATCTGTTACTACCATACTAGCTATAACCCAGATAAAAACCACCATATAGCTATCAACACAAGCATACTGTACTAGCTAGTGGTAATACCAAACATTATCTATAAACACTAGCATGTAGTGTAACGCTAGTAATAACATCACACATTAGCTATAAACACTAGCATACTAGCTAGTGATAACACCCAACATTAGTTATAAACACTAGCATACTACCTAGTGATAACACCATATGTTAGCTATTAACACTAGCATACTAGCTAGTGGTAACAATACACATTAGCTGTAAACAGTAGCATGTACCGCTAGTGGAAAAACCACACATTAGCTATAAACATAACATCATACATTAGCTGTAAACAGTAGCATATTAGCTAGTGGTAAGTGTGGCTGTCTAACCCGTTGGCAGTCATGAAGGCTGGGGATGTGGTGTCCGTCTTCTCCGACCTGGAGGGCCGGTGTACCAGGGGCGCCTTGTTCTTCCAGGGAAAGAGAGCGTTCCTTGGTAACGGCGTGGCCGAGATGGGCCGCACCAACATCTTCTGCGTGCACGAGCCAGCCAGGTAGGAAGTATCTGTGGTGTTATAGCTAGCTACAGTATTCTGTAATGTAATGTGTTGTTGTAGGCTAGCTAGTAGCTACAGTATGCTGTATTTATGTACTGTAAGATGGCTGTGGTGTTGTTTACAGTATTCTGTATACTGTAATGTGGTGTAGCTAGCTAGCTACAGTATGCTACTGTATTGTGGTGTTGTAGCTAGCTAGCTACAGTATGCTACTGTATTGTGGTGTGTGTCTGTGGCGTTGTGCACACAGGGGCGTTGGCATCCGCATGGTGGAGCCCCTGTACCAGAGCCCTTCCTTTGACGGCGTCCTTCCTAGCCTGGCATTCCTCCAGGTAAGGCTTAAAGGGACACTCTGCAATTTGTGTGGTGGAGAAAGAGTAAGATACATCTTTATTATTTGCCAAGTGTCAATTTGTTTTGCCGAAAGCATGTACATGGAAAACACTGGAACATAGCAACGAGACACACAAGACACAGCTACTTTTTAGGTTTCCACAAACACGCAGACCAACCTGGCATGTTACCTCTAAATGCCACAAGCAACAATCTCGCCAAACAGACCAAGCATAAATATTAACGACAAACAACAGACCTAATGTCAGTGGTCGGGAAACTTAACACAAGGTGGCGCCATATCCCTCTGCTTGTCAGTGAATCTGCTACTTTTTTTTTATAGTACCCTCCATGAAATGTGTTGTCAATAAAGTTGTCTTGCCTTGAATGCAGTTCATAACATGTCTACCTCTTGTGACTGGCTGCTGGTTCTCACTGTTCTTGTTAGCAAATATAACATCCCTAGCGCTAGGCTAGCGCTTTCGCGAAAATTACTTTCCCTGCCTTTAAGCAGCCATCTTATATTAAAAGGATGTCTCTGCTTTCTTGTCAGGTCTCCCTACAGCTTTCCACGGTTTGGTTCATACCTCAGTATATGTGTGGGTGTGTGTGTGTGTGTCTCCTGCAGAACCTGCCCTCCGTGGTGGTGGGCCATGTGCTTGGGCCGTTGCCGGGGGAACGCATCCTGGACATGTGTGCTGCTCCTGGGGGGAAGACCTGCCACATTGCCGCCCTCATAGGGGACCAGGTACCTGTTCTGCCCTAGTGGGGGACCAGGTACATGTTCTGCCCTAGTGGGGGAACAGGTACATGTTCTGCCATAGTGGGGGACCATGTACCTGTTCTGCCCTAGTGGGGGAGCAGGTACCTGTTCTGCTATAGTGGGGGAGCAGGTACCTCATCCAACTGGCTAGCTCATTGCTGGCCAGTTGGATGAGGACACATTCTGGGGAAAGCTAGAGAGCTGCGCATACTGTATTGGATAGAAATAAGAAACAAGACCTCTATTAATACTTTTACTGTGACCCCCATCTGCTTAGTACACTTTCCCTTCTATATCTTCTACGTCACATACAGTAAGCAACGTCTGAACGTTCCAATGTGTCTGGGGGTAATGCTAGTGAACGTAGTGCTAGTGAATGTAATGCTAGCAAGACAAACAATAGCGGACAACGCAGATACTAGTTCTCAAGCTGTGGGTGGAGATAGTCAAGTTGAATTAATCTTAATCACATTGCAGTCTCAAAGGGCTTTACAGCCTACATTTCACACCAACACACCAAACAACACCCCCTTAACCTGCTCCTGCTGAGATACTCAGATGGAGAGGCAGAGGAGGGGGTTTTGATGTCAACAGCCCTGCAAAATCAAAACCTTTTTAGCCTACAGACGTAAGACGTATTAAAAGACTGAATTGTCCTATTTCAGCTTTTGTGGGTTGGTAGACTCCAGATACCCACATATAGCACTAAAAGCCCTGAAAAGATGATTCTTTCATCATAATTTAACCCTTTTAATACATACAGCTCACATTGTTATGCACTGGTGATTCTTTCCCTTTCGGTACCAAGTGAAGTGACAAAATAAATATCTGATTACTTCCTGTCTCTGCTTCTTGCCACCAGGGGGAGGTAGTCGCCCTGGACAGGATACAGAACAAGATCAAGCGCATCCAACAGAACGCCCAGGCTCTGCATCTGCGCTGCATCACAGCATACTGCTGTAACAGCATCAAGGCAGTGAGCAGTGGGCCAGCCCCAGACACAGAAGGTGCCAGGCCACCATTAGCATCACACTACATTAGCATGAGGGCCGCTGCCCATTACAGTACATTAGCCGTTAGCATGAGGAGCTAGCATCACACTATATTAGCCGTTAGCATGAGGAGCTAGCATCACACTACATTAGCAATTAGCATGAGGACAGCAGTCCATTACACTCCATTAGCCGTTAGCATGAGGACTCCTGACATAACGCTACATTAGCTGTTAGCATGAGGACACCTGACATAATGCTACATTAGCCGTTAGCATGAGGACACCTGACATAATGCTACATTAGCCGTTAGCATGAGGTCAGCAACGTCAGCATGATTTCAAATGATTTTCAAATGAGTACAGCCGATAGCCAGCAGCCATGTTTAAATTCAACCTTACTCTGTGTGTGTGTGTGTGTGTGTGTGTGTGTGTGTGTGTGTGTGTGTGTGTATGCAGGGCCCCCCTTCCCCCCAGAGAGCTTCCACAGGGTGCTGCTGGACGCCCCCTGCAGCGGCCTGGGCCAGAGGCCCAGCATGGCCTGCAGCTGGAGTCTGAAGGAGCTGTGCTCCTACCAGCCCCTACAGCGCAGACTGCTGCAGGCTGTGGGTCCACGCACGCACACACACACACACACACAAGCATGCACGCACACAAGCATGCATGCACACACACACACACGTATATAAACACTTTTCCAAACTGCTGGTCATGATTGCCTCACATTCGCTGGCATCTTTTATAAATTACACTAATGATTCAAATTCAGATTCAAATGGCATGTCAGGTTAACAAATCCAGAATGTCCATTAATATTCTCACAACCCACTTGTAATTACTGTCTTTGGTCAGTAGGTGGCACTATGTTGCTGTATAATAACAGGTGAAATCCATCACACACACACACACTCACTAAAACAAACAAATACTCACTAACAAACAAAACACACCCACCCCTCTCTCTGCAGGCGGTGCGTCTGCTGAGGCGGGGGGGCGTCCTGGTCTACAGCACGTGCACCGTGACCCTGGCGGAGAATGAGGAGCAGGTGGCCTGGGCTCTGGAGACCTTCCCCTGCCTCTCCCTGCAGCCGCAGGTCAGACCAGATCACATGACCGCCTGTTTTGGGGGAGCGGAGTAGGGAATGTGCGTCTGTGTGTGGAGGGAGTGGAGTAGGGAATGTGCGTCTGTGTGCGGAGGGTAATACTTGTGTTTCCCAGGAGCCCCAGGTGGGTGCGGGGGGGCTCCCTGGGGCCGGGCTGTCCCCTGAGCAGCTGTGTCTCCTTCAGAGGTTCAGCCCCGAGCTCAGCTGGGGCCGGCAGGAGGCGGGCCCGGAGGCGGGCGGAGCCGACGGCGACACTATCGGCTTTTTCATCGCCAAGTTCCTCAAGAGCTGAGCGCCCCCAGTGGGGAGAGAGGGGCAGGACGGTAGTGGGGGTGTAACATCGAGGAAGTGAATGATTCCTGGTGACTGCAGTGGCAACAGCGCTGGCGTCGCCATAACAACGGTCACTGTGTAGTGCACTCACTGTGTCCAGACACGTGTGTCATAGAGGTGCTCTTATTCACCGTGTAAGAATGTTGCCTTGGATTAAATAGTTTACTTTTCTATAATTGCTGCCTGGCTTGTTTCACACACACACTTCGAGGACACGAATAACTCATGAATCACTGACATGGTTGTACAGCACAGCAGTAGGCTTCAGTATGAGGTGTCGTCCCATTAAATAACTGGGTGAATGGTTACTAGCCGCAAAACAGACCTCAGCAAACCAACCAATGAACTCGCTGCATCTGTATGTTGACATCACAGGGTGTCGCACATAGCTGTTGTAAGTCGATCACTGAGCTGTTGAGTGTATTGTCTTGTACATACATCACTTTGTAAACTCTTAAATGATCCTTAAAAATAAAATGTATAATTCAGGCCCATAGCTTCGTGTTCCCTGGCGACACCAGCCGACTGAAAAGCGGTTATTATGACCATTAACAGGAATAGACGGGATGAGAGATCGGCTGGTTGCTTCGTCAGTTTGGCTATTTCTGTAGCGTGCGCCTGTGACGATGGAAGCACGCAACACTTCCCTAATTTAGACCCATCCTCCCACTATTGTCGTTCATTCATGTTGATGATGTCATGGTGACTGACGAGCCACCCAGGTTGCTCCACCTCAAATTCTCAGCGGAGCTTCAGGGGACTATTTATAGACGTCCCTTTCTGCTTTCATGTGTCTCCTCTTTTTTGGGCCAACAAAATTCACATTCACTGAAATAAACGCATTCAAGAAAATCTGGTTTGGTTGTACATTCCTGCTCCTGAAACGAGGCCTTCGTTTGCCAACTTTGCTTTGCCGTATATTTTATTTATTTTCTACATTATGTACATACATGTGTAAGCACAATGTTTAATGCTCCCCAGGTAGCATAGAAATGAAGGGCTTTTAAAAATGCCCATTGTCTGGCCAAACAAGCCTAATGTGTTAAATGGAGTAGGAAACGGAGGCAATTTAAAACAGAAGGGTAGAAGAATTATGTTTCTAACCCTCAATTTAGGTTTATCATGTTCACCTGGCAGCTATTGTTTGCCACATGTAAGCCATTCTGCCAGTGGTCGCTATACCACCCATTGATCAAATTTATTCCTGAGCACCCTTGAACACAGAAGCCCGAAGTATCTCTTGAACACCATTGTCTGAATGACATTTAATATTGTATTTGTCATCAAATGTTTAACTAAATTTTCCTGTGGTAAACATTTGGTTTCTGTTGGTACACAACTGTAGGTACAGTAGATTTTACTCTATGCAATATTTGGGGAAAACACTTTGAAGGACACTCTAAACATTTTTTACATTCTTTTACCAATAAACCAAATAAACACAATGGAACAGAGCGCCACTAGAAACGGGGTAAGACTCAACCCTGCCACTGTGTTCCAGACGGTGCAGAACAAGATTACCAATATAAATACTACAGCACTGTACGGGAGACAGGTATTTTAGAACGTGTTTTGTCTTGTAAGACTAAAGGTGCGCCTCACTGGAGGCTTCCATAAAACCAGGACTACATTTTGAAGGTAATTTATGCACAACAGGAATTACAAAATGATAATAAAAATTAAACTCAAATACAGCATCAAACCCACCTGGTTAGCCAGCCATAGCAGTAGTCTTCTGACGGAACAAATTCAAGTGGGAGCCAACGAGATTAATGTGGTAGCAAGCAAAACACTGAAATGATGATTTAAAAAATAATTTGAATTAAAACCAAATAAAAAATACATCAGGTAGAGAAAATGCATTCTGCTTTTGTGTCATGCTTTATCAAACACGTTCAATTAAAATATGCATATTTGAACACACCCACCCATATCCACACATTGTCTATGCATTATATCTATACATCATATCTATATTATCAAAAGACCTGTACAAAGGAAGCATACATAAATTAGATGCAGGGGTTAGCAGCACAGCGTGGAGGACAACAGAACGGTCTCCACAAGGAACTGGACGGGGTCCGAATGCCACTGCTCTGTGGGCGTGTCCAGAACCGGCACCACACCCTGCTGAGGCTTGGCTCCGGGACCGTCCCGGTCTTTAATTTCAGCACAAGGGTCATCCTGGAACCCCTCCGTTCAAAAGCGTTTGTCATAAAGGCGGGGTGCTAACACGTCAATCAAAGGTCCTCACACACGATGACACTACCTACAGTACTGTTGTCCCACCCAGTCAGAATGCTTCACACCAGCTAGAGGACCGGTGGAAACCCACGCGTACGATGCGCGCTGATGACGTCATCTTGGGAAAACCTTCAGCTGGCCTCTGATTGGTCCAACTGTGCTCAACACGGGCGACAAACGCTTTTGCAACGAGGGGTTCCAGACTGACCCTTGTGGCCAAATGAACCTGGAGAGCCTAAGGGAGAGCCTAAGGGAGAGCCTGCAGGACGGTCTGTAGGACCGTCACAACACACAGGGTTTCCTGGACAAGTTGCTTCCAATTGGCCAATGTTTCCAAAAGGCAGCATCGTTTGCCCACAGTGCCTTGCGAGAGCAAAGGATTGTGGGACACGAGACAAAGCATATGGGTAAAGACCTGAAGACGAGTCAACAGTCACTCCAAGGTGGTCCCATGTGTGTGTGTGTGTCACTGGTGGATGTAGGCGTCCCTGACCCAGTCCCCCCCCTCGCCCCTCTGCCCCGGGGCCGCCTCCCCGTCGTGGTCCCTGGGGGCCCGGTGGTGTTGGGGGTCCCTGGGGGCCCGGTGGTGATGGTGGTGGTGATGGTGGTGGTGGTGGCGCTGCTTGTTGCGTTCGTTGTGGTCCTGCTCGCGCTCCGGCCCTCCCCGGGTGTGGTGGTCCTCCTCCCCCTTCTCCTGCTGCTCCTCCTCCTCCTGAGCCACCTCCTCCTCCTCTCCCCCCCCCGCACGCCCCTGGGGCTCCGTGCAGGCAGAGTCTCGGCTCTCTCGGCCGTTGGGGGTCTCTGAGTCCAGGGTGTGCTGCCGGGACAGCGCCCCCCCACCCCCCCGGCCCCCGCCCCGGGCCCGGCCGCTGCGGCGGGAGGGCGGCCGGTGGGGAAGGCTCCCCGCCCGGCAGGAGGCAGAGCGGTGGTGTGCGTGCTGAGGCCTGCGGCAGGAGGAGGAGGGGGCCGCCCTCAGGGGCTCCTGCTCCTCCCTGGATCCCTCGTCGTCACCGACACCCCCCACCACCCCTCCCTGGGGGTCCTGGTCCTCCTTCCCGGCTGCTCTTGGCTCCACAGCGTCACCCTGAGGTTGGCAGGCACACACACAGGTTAGTACAGTTACAGCAGCCAATGGGAAACAGATTGTACAAACTGACACACACACACACGCACACGCATGCACACACACGCGCATGCACACACACACGCACACACACACGCACACGCACGCACACACACACACAGGACATTGGACTCTTCTCAGGTAGAATTTCAGCGGAGCTTTGTTGCAAACCGCACATAACCAAAGAGCCAATCACAAAGAAGGCGTCAGATGTCCCGCCCTTGCGGGCGATACCGATAGGTGGAGAGACCAGCACTCGCCTGTCACTCACCGCTCAGCCGGCCTATCACAGGCCAGCATCACTCCCCTCGGCAGAGTCGGCCTCCGCCTCATTCTCAGCCTTATGTTGTCCGTTGTCATAGCAACGGACCAAGACGAGGGAGGTTACAGTGTTACAAATCGTCACGGTTGATTGACATCATCAAAACAAACCACAATAGCTTATGTACACATACAATTGGAAGCAATGTGGTTGCTTCTGACGCTGTATTTATGCTGTGATGGTACCAGACAGTTTTCTGCACTAAGGGTTTATGCTGTGATGGTACCAGACAGTTTTCTGCACTAAGGGTATTTATACCAGACAGTTCTAGAGAAACACTAGTCAGTGAAGTGAACTACTGCTCTGCGTCTCCTGCCAGCTTGTCTTTACTGTCCCATAGGTCTTCTAGTTCTACGAGTAGTTCTAGTCTACTAGTCTACTGCAGTGCTCCCCAGCCTGGATCCTGGAGGTTCCCTGCCACACATGTAGCTGCCATGCTGCCCCAACACACCTGACTCAAACGAGTGGCTCGTTAGAAGCCTGATAGTGACCCATTCATTTGAGTCAGGTGTGTCGGAGCAGGGTGAATGCAGCATAAGGCTTGTCCATCCCCCCCCACCCACCTGCATGCTGGAGCCCGACTGCGGGGGGTCGGAGGGCAGGGCGAGCGTGTGCTCCAGGTCCAGCGGGGTGTCCGGGGCGGGGGCCAGCGTGATGCTGGGGTGGGCGCTCTTCCAGTAGGCCTCCAGGTAGTCTGCCATATGCTCACAGGCGTCCTCCAGCTGGTTCTCGTCCAGGATGATGTCGAACATCTCCTGGGAAACCACCGACCAATGACGTGAGAGGAGAGGGACCCGAGGACACAGGCTACAGTACCAACCAGGGCGTTTGCGCCAAACCAATGCGCTTCCACCACTCACCAGCAGGGGAAGCATTGGTGAAACCAGCTGGTTAGCATTTAGTGGGCGGAGCAAACACATTATTAGGATTCTAATGTAAGGACTCACGGGACTGTTATTGAACAAATACCCAACAGATCAACCTACAGCATGACTATAAAGTTTATTGTATAAACCTCCCGAAAGCCCCAAACCACCAACATGTTGAAATATCAATATATTTAATTATGAATCATATTTAATTTATATTTTCAAGTGTCAAATATGTTGCGGTGCTTCTCACACATTTACATTTTACACATTCCTGATTTAGTGTAGTCCTGCATTGCAGCCGAGCCAGTTGGCATATAATGGACCTGGCATGCTAACCCAGTAGACATGCTTACCCAGTAGGCATATAATGGACCTGACATGCTAAGCCTGCTAAAAAATCCAGTATGAACCAGCAGGAATTCCATGCTGTTTCATACTGGTTAGTGCTGGTTAGCATGGGATGCTGGTACACCAGCAAACAGCAAACAGCTGCTGGTTCCAGCATGCAAAACATACCTTATGCTGGTGAGCAGCAATGTTGGATTTTTTTAACATTCTAAGCCAGTGCCTGCTACTCACTGGAGGGCACTGTGCCAGCTTGTCAGCAGCAACCATCTGGACGTTGAGATGCTTGGCCTGAGACTTCCCTCTGGATTTGATGAGCCTCTGAAGGACCTGCAGAGGATGGAGAACGACACCATCAACACGGTTAGCACAGCGCCAACACTAGAACACAGGCATCTAATGCTACTTGAACCGTGATAGCTTAGCGTTGCTAGCTGCAGTATGTTAGCTGCCTTATGCTAGCTACATTGTGCTAGCTGCCTTATGCTAGCTACACTGTGCTAGCCGCCTTACGCTAGCTACACTGTGCTAGCTGCCTTATGTTAGTTCCACTGTGCTAGCTGCCTTACGCTAGCTACACTGTGCGAGTTGCCTTATGCTAGCGACACTGTGCTAGTCACCATATGCTAGCTACACTGTGCTAGCCACTTTTTACTAGCTGCCTTATGCTAGCTACACTGTGCTAGTTGCCATATGCTAGCTACACTGTGCTAGCTGCCTTATGGGAGCCACACTGTGCTAGCTGCCATATGCTAGCTACACTGTGCTAGCCACTTTTTACTAGCTGCCATATGCTAGCTACACTGTCCTAGTCAACATATGCTAGCTACACTGTGCTAGCCACTTTTTGCTAGCTGCCTTATGCTAGCTACACTGTGCTAGTTGCCATATGCTAGCTACGCTGTGCTAGCTGCCTTATGGGAACCACGCTGTGCTAGCTGCCTTATGCTAGTTACACTGTGCTAGCCGCCTTATGCTAGTTACACTGTGCTATCCGCCTTATGTTAGTTCCACTGTGCTAGCTGCCTTATGCTAACTACACTGTGCTAGCTGCCTTATGCTAGCTACACTGTGCTAGCTGCCTTATGCTAACTACACTG
>JAODUK010004860.1:21207-33168 GCA_027564635.1 Typhlichthys eigenmanni
TGCCTTATGCTAGCTACACTGTGCTAGCTGCCTTATGCTAACTACACTGTGCTAGCTGCCTTATGCTAGCTACACTGTGCTAGTTGCCTTATGCTAGCTACACTGTGCTAGTTGCCTTATGCTAGCTGTCTTATGCTAGCTACACTGTGCTAGCTACCATATGCTAGCTACACTGTGCTAGCTGCCTTATGCTAGCTACACTGTGCTAGCTCATGGATGCAGCCTATAATAAACTGTAGGCTGCAGGAGATGACAAGGAAGGCGACAAAGGCGGTTTAATCTTTATCCTGGCGACAGTGTGATGCAGACAGATGGTACTTTGACTTCACGCTCGTATCTAACCGGGCTTTTTCTCATTTTCCCTTGAGTTCGTTTTTTAATCGATCGCTGCATCATTACACGAGGCTGAAGGTCAGCTGGGAGCGATATATCAGTCTCCTCGCAGGTTCAGGGCAGAGGAGCCGTCACATCTGACTGCTCCAGTATTTAGAGCGAAGCTGCGGCGCGACGGGGCTACAGGAAACCGCTATCAGCGGTGACAAACAGCAGACGCACCCCACGGACATCCTCCAGCACCCGGGACACACACTAACTAGATGTATGAAGATGCATCCACGTAATTACAATCACATAGCTGATGCTTTCCATCCAAAGAGTTCCAGTGAGTATAATACTAAATACTAAGGAGCAGGTAGTATTAAGTATTATAGAGCAGGTAGAGGTTAAAGAGCTTGTTCACGGACACTTACAGGTAGGCAGCAAGACCAGTGTGGCACTAGATTAGACTCACTCTCTCTATGATATACTGTATGTACTGTATGTCAACACACACACAATGTTGAGAAACATATATTAATCTTATCGTGGTAAACCTTAGTATAGGTTATTTTATATAAACATAACACAAATACTAAGGACATTTTGTGTTTGGTATATTATTTATTTGTTGTAACAATGCTTCTTTGGTAATAATCTTATACTATTATAAATCCTTATTATTTCCCTTATAAATGGTGCCACATTTGTAAGGGACATGCACTCTTGCCATATTTGCCAAATCGTCTCTGACAATGCCAAACAGCTTTTTTTTTGCTTTTGACTCTTGTTTGGTGTTATTTGGTGGATTTGATGATTGACGTCTGAAGAAACAAGACATGTTTGCAATCTAACAATGTATTAATGTAACAAACAGGGGCGTCAGTAGCGTGTGAAGAACCACACACAGCCACAAAAGCCTGGCACCACCTCCTCATGCTGGTCACCAGCCTGGTCACACACTGCTGTGGGATGGCATCCCATTCTGAGGCCAGCATTGTCACAGGTCAGCCAACATGGTTGTGTTGGTCACTCTGGCACGAACAGCATGCCCAAAATAATCCCACAAGTGGTCATAAATGTCCTAATTTTTGGTGTGTAGTTTATAAAACTAAATGTGACACACCTTAGGAGACATAAGCATATACATATATATACATACATACATACATGTATATATATAACTAAAGGCAACACACCTTAGGGGAGGTGATCTTGACGTAGACGATGATAGGGGCCAGTGAGGTCTTGCCCAGCTGAGACGGGTGGTTAATGGTGTCAGCGTCTAGGACCACCAGCTGGAGGGTCCGCGCCAGCTCAAAGATCCGCTCAATCTCACTCTGCACCTCCGCTGAAAGGAGATGGAGGGAGGTCAGAAGTTTGGCCACACGAGCACCTCCATTAGGTTGGAAGCTAATTTGCTGCAATCTTTCTTGTAATTGGCTGACTGGGTCATTTTTTATTATAATTATTAAACCTTAATTTTACCAGGAATGGCTCTTGAAATTAAGAATCTCTTATTAAAGACTGTCCTGGCAATCAGCAGCAATGTATTAAATCACAACCTGTGATTTACAGATTTAAAGACAACAATAATAAATATAAAACCATTTGTAAGAAATAATAAAACATTGTGAAGTAACAAAAGAACATCACAATAATTAAAATGAAAGCATAGACAGGTCAGAGAATGAATCTTGACAGCTTTTATGTTTTTCAAAACGACCAAGCGAGAAAAGATTTCCGTTTTTTAAATATCTTTGCAAAGCATTCCAAGCTGAAGGGGCAGAGTACTTAACGCCCCCTTTGCTGAGCTCTGTATATGGTCATGAGACCTCTTGCAATTAGCTGGCTGTCAATAGCATCCACTATCTCTAAGACTTATGACTGATGCAATGCAAATATGAGCGCCCTCGCTTGGTTTAGGAATTTGTTTAATTTTGAGTCACTTCTGTTAGATATTGAACCTAGAACCTGTCGGGTGATTGCTTGATTCATTGATTGATTGATTAATTGAAAACAAAACCATTCCAAGGCCGTGGCTATTCATTTAGTCCTGTGTGTGTGTGTGTGTCATTGTCGAGAGTCTTTTCCTTCCATTTTTCTCCTTGTGCCTTAAAAATGTCAGCCGTCCGGACGTACCCAGGTTGGAGCGTGTGTTGGAGCGCTCTATGATGGCATGCTTGCTGGGGTTGTTCAGGACGGAACGTTTGGCGAGGGATATGTCCGCTGTAACTCGAGTGATGGATATTCTGATAAAAAAGGAAGACAGATATTCCCCTGAGGAGGTTACCCACGAATATTCAACATTTAATGTTTAACACGTGGCTAATGTAATGTGGGCGTGGCTAGGACATAGCGCCTAGACCCTCCTCTACCCCCTCCCTACGCTAGACCTCCTAGACCCTCCTCTCTACCCCCCACCCTATGCTAACCCTCCTAGACCCTCCTCTCTACCCCCTCCTCTCTACCCCCCTCCCTACGCTAGTGCTTCTAGGCCTGAGCCATCGTCTACCCTCCCTCCTAAAGTCACGTGGCCTTCTGTGGGCTGCTGGATTTCAGAATGTAAACAAAGACCTGCAGGTTTGGGTTTCAAGGTGTGTACCTTCAACAAGCGTTGTCACCCCCCCCCCCACACTTAACACTTAACAAATACCTTAAACATGAATTAGAGGTTAGAGCACATGAAATAATTAAACAGGGGTGTCAGACACAAGCTGAGCAAAAGAGAGTAGAAAGAATTTGGCTGATGATGTGGTTTGGGGGGGGGGGGGGGGGGTGTTCTTCATGCTAACTTAATGGCTGGGGTGGAGGGATGGATGAACCCATGGTTGAGGAGAGACAGTCCCCCGCTGCTCTGGGGCCTTCCATGGCCTATTAAGGACATGAGGAGCGCCTATTTAAAGTAGCAGCACACACACACACACACACACACATCTCCAGGTCAAACAAACTTGCTACACAGCACAGCGCCGCAGGGATAGCTAAAAGCTAGCCTAGGAGACAGACAGGCAGACAGAGAGAGAGAGAGAGGGGGGGGGGGGGCGGGGGGCAGGGGGGGCTAAGACAAGGAGGCAGAGAGACAAAACGAGAAGAGCCAGACTGAAGACGACTCAGCAAACCTACCTTCCCTCAAATCTGTGCTTCAGAAAGTCAAAGAGGGCTTTCTGCATCATGTCGGTTACCTGGACACAAGACACAATGTTACACAAGACACACACACACACAGTTACACAAGACACACTGTTACACACGCACACAGTTACACAAGACAATGTTACACACACACACACAGACAGTATACAAGACACACATCACAAGACTCACATCACAAGACACACACCACACTAAGAAGGTTCAGGCACATGACGACAACAGATACTGGGTCTGCCTTGTGTCTAGAAAACAGTGTCTAGCGTCTCAAATATTTTTTCTTTGTTTCCCCTGGCAACAGAACGGACAGCGGTTGCCCCGGGAAACACAACGGACGCTGGTCCGGCCTACTCACCTCGTAGCCTTTCAGCGAGGGTCCGACCAGCACCACAGGTCGCATGGAGGGCACCACATCGTACGGAGGAATGTGGTCCGTCTTCAGAGGAAGGACAGGGGGGGGGGGGGGGACATTGTTGCACATGTATTTTGATTAGAAAGCAAACACACGTCACAAAATCACTGCAGGCTCAACAAAGCCTTCATCTTCATCGCAGCCAGTTAAATATGCGTGTGTGCGTGTGTGTATTTATATAATGTACTGTAGTGTATAGCCGAACTTCCGTTTAAATTTGCTGCGAGTCAGTCTGGAAAGCCTACAAATCACTGCGAATGAGTCCAGAGTAGCAACTGAACTTACTAATCAGCGTCCTAGTGATAGCTACACGGGTGTGGTAAAGGTGTGCGCCATGGCTTAGGTTTGCTGACAGCGAAAACTACCAAATGGTTCATCCAATCAACTAAGTACCTGCCCTGTACAAACAGTTTCAATGCACGGCTCCCCAGATGGACTTGCGAATAACAATCAATCTAGATTTTTTTTTATACAAGTATACATTATATATAATTTATATTTTTAGTATTATATTATAATATTTTAATAAATGTGCATGTGCAGTGGTCTAATACTTTTTTCCACAGCTCTATATGCTGTATATTTATACATTAAGATTAATTGCTAAATTATCATTCTATAATGGTCAAACTGTGAGTGTGGATACAGGCAAATGTTGGTCATATGGAGGAAATGCTACAGTATATTTATAATAGCTATTAAAGACAGCGTCAGTCATCATGCTAACTTCGAGTTCCACGATCCTCCGGGGCGCCTTCTCACACATAGAAACACATTGTGAAGCAAAGCGTAGTACTTTGTTGATATGAGCAGTGTTCGCCACTTTGATTATGTTCCCATTTATGGAGCCAGGGCTGTGTAGAAGAATCTGATCACTTTTTCAACACGCACAGAGAACAATAAGATAGCGAAATGCGAGGAGCTATTTGGTGAATTTGACTAAATGTGTATTAGCTTAGATTTAGCTTGCAATAGCTGACTATACCTTTACGGCAATACAGGGAGTGTATGAGCAGAACATTGAGACAAAGTGAGAATTAAGAGAGCTTCTTTTATTCATCAAAATATAATAAAAATATAATAGCACGCCACTGCCGGCTGGCCTTAGGTGCCAGAGGCTAACTCTTGCTAGGCAGAGGGTAACGATTGCCAGGTGTAATGCAGGCCCCTAAAACTTGCAGTACACACTGAAGTCCCACTTAATCTCCAGAGAATTTTGAGCACATGCACACACACAGCACAGGGTTGTTAGTATAAGCTAGGCAGCATGTGGCAGAATTCCAGATGGTACAGCCCTGGAAACCCCCCTCCCGCCACCCCGGGCCCCCCAGCGGGTACAGTCCAACTTACCGACTTCTGCCTCAGCTTGGCTGCGGTGGCAGAGGAAGAGATACAGAGAGAGAGAGACAGAGAGAGAGAGAGAGAGGGAGAGAGGTTAAGAGAGCATGCATGCTAACGGGCAGGTGCGCGGGGGTAGGAAGAGGACGCAGGTGAGAGGGCGGGCGGGCGAGGAGAGCAGCAGCCCTCCTGCCCCGGGAGCCACAGGGGGCTGGGTGGAGGTGTACCTTCTTAAAGAAGGGTATTCGCTTCTCTCTAGAGAGGCCCGACGCCACTGTGGGGGGGCTGGCCTTGGGGGGCCGCGGGCTGGTCGAAAGGTCACTGTCCTCGGGGTCTAAGCCTGTGGCGTCTATGTCAATGGCTACGCACACAGACAGGACAGGACATGAAGGGGCCCGCAGACATGGGTGGGTAACAGCAAACATCTAACATGGAGGGGTAAAACCAACAGCTAACATTTAACATAAAGGGGTACAGCTAACAGCTAACATCAAACACAGAGAGGTAAAGCTAACAGCTAATATCTAACACGAAGGGGTACAGCTAATAGCAAATATCTAACATGAAGGGCTACAGCTAACAGCTAACATGAAGGGGTACAGCTAATAACGAACATTTAACATTGAGGGGTAAAGCCAACAGCTAACATCTAACATGAAGAGGTACAGCTAACAGCTAACATGAAGGGGTACAGCTAACAGCTAACATCAAACAGGGAGGGGTCCAGCTAACATGGGGTGGTACAGCTAATGGCTAACATGAAAGGGTACAGCTAACAGCTTACATGAAGGGGTAGCTAACTGCTAAAATTAAGTGGTACAGCTAACAGCTAACATGAAGGGGTACAGCTAATAACGAACATTTAACATTGAGGGGTAAAGCCAACAGCTAACATCTAACATGAAGAGGTACAGCTAACAGCTAACATGAAGGGGTACAGCTAACAGCTAACATCAAACAGGGAGGGGTCCAGCTAACATGGGGTGGTACAGCTAATGGCTAACATGAAAGGGTACAGCTAACAGCTTACATGAAGGGGTAGCTAACTGCTAAAATTAAGTGGTACAGCTAACATCTAACATGAAGTGGTACAGATAATAGCTAACATCTAACATGGGGGTGCAACTAACAGCTAACATCTAACATGAAGTGGTACAGCTAATAGCTAACATGGGGGTGCAACTAACAGATAACATCTAACATCAAGGGGTACAGCTCGCATCTACAGCACAGGATGCTGAACAAAACAAAGTGTTCAAAAAATGGAAAATGTTCTAGATCTAGAAACAATACACAGTTAAGATGATAGAGGATGCAGCTGGATCACTCACCAGAAGATGGAGGAGTTGATTTGCGTGAGTTTGGAGCCAAGTCACCTAAACTTGAAGACGAGATTGCTCCTAATTTACTGGAAAGAGAGACAGCATTTGTTATGTGTAGCAACAGAACTTCATCATCATCAACCCTCTTCATCCAAAAGTGGATGACAAGCTTTGTTGTGAGAGCTTCTGCATTTCTTATCGTTGATCAAACTCAGTAGTATCCTCTTTTGGAGTTGAATGGATAAGACCAGCTCAACATAACTATTACGACAAAGTATCTTGAATGCCCCCTTTTTGTTCATTCGTTTTTACAGTGTTGCTGAAATAAATGTGTTTATGGGGTAGACAATACACTACAAAAAATCTAAATCTTACCAAGTATTTGTCTAATTTCTAGTAAACATATCTAACTACACTTAATATAAGACACAATTACCTAACAAGAGCTCTTCTATCCAGATATAATATCTAATTTCAAGAAATCTTACAAGCAAATTTTCACTTGTTCCATTGGCAGATGTATTTACTTATTATGAGCAAATATGACCATAATTCTTTTAATTATTTTTGAAGAGTCATTTTTTGCAGTGGTGGTCTGGGTGTTAAACTCCCAGGCAGAAGGTCTTCGGGTTCGAGTCCCAGAGCTGGCCACCCTATAAGCATCCCTGAGCAAGATGGCCAACCCCTGTAGGCTACGCACTAGCTGGGTTTGTATGGACACTTTTTTGTCTTTACAAATACAATCTTAACAATTTACTATTTCGGGTTACCTGTACATGGGATGTCATCTAATCGGGTGTTAACATGCACCGTCGCAATTAATCCAAATAGATGTAAAACATACACACATTATATAGGCTCGGCTCAGTAATGTAACGTGCGTCCCGCTAGCAAAGGCACGTCTGGGGTGAGTGAGGCTGTTTGTGGAGGGATTTACGTCTCCAGGTGAATTCACCGTAGCTCGTTTACGTGTCACGATTATGTTGTCCAGACTGTGTACAGTGGCTGTGCAGAATAGTGCCTTGTATAGTCTTGTCTCCAATCAATTCGGCATTCACACACAGACTTGGAGCATGTGCAGAAGGACATAACCAGGAAGTAATGGGGTTTAACCATTTACATGGTAGAATTTCTTGAACTTCTTTCAAACGGGTTATGGAACGGGTTATGCTACCCCTCTGCTTCAGAATGACATTCAGAATCTGAATCGGGTTGGGCCTTTCTCTTTCGATCGAGATGTTTATATGGAGCATTTTCATTCGGCTTGGGCTTTTAACCCGATTCCAATCGGAATATAGGGTCCATGTAAACGCAGCTGCTGTTAAGTTGCTTTGGAGGAGCTCGTCCTCCATGTGACTGTGAGGAGAGGGGTCCTGCATGGAGTACCTGGAGTGAAACTTGCTCTGCTTGGCTCTCTGCTCCAGCAGGAGGCGTGTGCTCTCGATCTTCACCGGGCTGGGGATGAAGCCGATGTCACAGCCGTCCTTCACTGGGCGGCCGATCCACCAGTCGTTGTTGAACTTCTGCAACATGGGTGGGAGACACAGAGCGACAATGGGCCGCTAGTCTCGCAGAGCCAGCCTTTACTTACATCATAAACATAGACACAGCGCTGGCTAACTGTGTCAAGGCCCGCCTGCTTGACAAGCAAGGTATTTTGATTGACATGCATGACAAACAACTACGTAACTCAATGATCAAGTCAGACGTTAAACTAAACAACAGGTCTTGTAAACCTGTAAAATTTGTAGGTGGTTACTGCTTAAAATAAATGTTTAATATTCATTTAATAAATTAAGCACTGCGATATTGTGGCACCAGAAATTACAGATACTTCTTTCTGAACGTCAGAGAGTCCAGTGTTGAGCTTACAGGGGTGTATATATGAGACATTAGCTTACAGGGGTCTATGTATCAGACGTTATCTTACAGGGGTCTATGCATCAGACGTTAGCTTACAGGGGTCTATGTATCAGACGTTATCTTACAGGGGTCTGTGTATTAGACGACAGCTTACAGAGTTGCTTATGTGACGTAGTGCTGATGAACGGAAGAGGCTGAGACTAACGGGCTGCCGTAGGTCACATCCGGGAAATCGCCAGCGGCGCGTCACGGTCACAAGTGATTGATTGACAGCTCACCTCTTTGACGTGCAGGAAGTCTTTGGCCTCAAAGGAGACGGCCATGCCCGGGACGGGGACGTCATGGTCCGAACCGGCGCTGTAGTGCACGTTCGTGCGGACGGCGAACGCAACCGGTTTAGTCTGCCAGGAGAAGAACAACACACAGCCAGATGTTAGATGATGTTCTGTAGTCAGTGTTTACCACAGAATGTTATGAAACGAATGGGCCTGGGCCTTGGACCCTCTATGGGGTCCAAGGACATGCCCTCCCGGAAGAAAATTATTAATATTATATAAGTTAAATGCATCAATTTAGTGCACTTTGAGAGGATAGATCTATGAAGAACTGTGTGGCAAAGCATACTTACTTACTCACATGTGCTCCAAAGTTAAAATATTTAGGCGCGCAGACCAAAATTTGTGGGTACGTCAAACTGTAGCTTGTGAGACCAGGATGGTCACAAAGCTACGTATTAAATGCCTTCGCAAAAGAATAGAGATCCTTTTGCTATAGTTGGAATATGTAGCTGAGATTTTTAGAATAGAGTTATGTGTTATTGTTACACATACTCATGTGTGTGCATACAGCCACAGACTCAAACTCAGTGTACTTGCTGTACGTTTTAACTTTGCTGTTCATCTCTTTGTTTTAACCTCTTTAAAATGTGACAAAGCTATATAAATATATACAAAAGGGTCAGGCAGACAATACAGCTATCTAGGTAACAACAAAGGAAGCTCCCACCAACTCTCCGCTAGACACAACCACTTCTTCCTGAACAAATACATCAATTTTCAAACCTTGGTCATGTGACTTGTCATGTGACTTGTCATGTGACTTGTCATGTGAACACAAGCCATCTCCTGCACTGTAGTGTGGCATTACATAGGGGCAAGGGGAAATGGGATTTGATAGAGACTCATAATCTGAGAACCTAATAGGCAAACAGAGGAAAACCTTTAACCTCCAGATTCCAGAATAATGGAAATGCATTTTCTTCAATAACATGAAGTGATTTTGTACAGCTGTTGGAGCTCTAAAACAACATAACATATAGCTAGCCGGTCGCTTCGCTCTCATACAAGCCGATGGGTCTACAGAGGGGATTTGCTCTAAATGTGAGCCCGTGCTCAAAATATCCATCCTAATTATGAATTATTAAATGTTTTCCTCAGAAGGAACATCTGTGTCGAGATAAGGCTGCATTCCTCTCGTTTTAGTAACACAAAATATAGGACTCGTTAAATAGATTACCGTTTCTGTTAAAGTGTAACTGCACCCAACGAAGTAATAGGATCTGTTATGAGACACATCAATGCTGGTGTTAACATTGACAACATTCCCGGTTTAATACAAATCTGCATTTTATGTGCTGAAAACAGAACTACACGTCATATCTGTTCAAAATCACCCCAGGACCTGGCTGGTTTTCATCGGTACACTCCGCTTATACATCATCAAATTCAAATGTTTACGTTAATGTCAACGGGGTACAAGTTGTAGTGGGTGGAGTCAGGCTCAGCACTGGGGTGCAGTTACACTTTAAAAGCAGACATGAATTTGTATTATGAGTTTGTCACACACAGCACAGAAAAAGGTAATATTTACCACCCAGACAAATTGTAATTCATAAAAAAGTCGGCAAGTATATAAAATGATGTTTCAAAAGCGTGAAAATATAACCAGCATTATCTGTTTTCAAACGCTGGGGGCGTGTCAGCAGAAGGTGCTGTAACCACACCCATCGCGTGTTCTACGGTAAACGCCATAACGCGGTGTTGTGCCAAAAATGTGTCCTCAGTCGAACATTGATAGGAAAATGCAGACATGCATTTATGAGTTGTGTTTTCACTTTAAATGGATGTATACCGTTACAAATGATTAGATTGGTTTATAATATAGGGCTGTGTGTGATCTCATGGACAAAAATCAGTTTCCATCAGACCACTTTTTAGCAGATCACATTTTGGCATGACACCTGCATATGCCGCGAGATGCTGTTCTTGTCAAATGAATATAGCCTACAGCTTTCATTTGGATATGTGGTTTATATTTTCTTTGGAAAGAGGAATGGACTACAAAATAAAGACTTATTATATTATAAATAAAGATTATTTGGATGCTGATTTGAACACGAGAATGCCGACTAGATTTGGCAGCCGGGTGTTAGCAACATGAGGTAGGCTAAGCTACTAAACCAGCAGCTTTCAAAAAATGCACATTGACTCTGAACCACATTGTGCGTTTATTTCTGCAATGAAGGCACAGCTGTCAGACTGTAGGCTGATAAAGGTCAGTAAGTGATTTAGCTATGGAATTGTAGACTGTTGAAAGCCAGTCAAATTAGTAGGCTAATAACTTGCATTGGAGCAGGATAAATGATTCAAACGCTCTCTACGCTTTTATATCCTTGTGGTGTTATGGGGAGGGGTATGCAAATTTGGGGACTATCTACGTATATAGTACCCCGTTTCTGGCCCTCCCAAAAAATCCTGAACAGAGAAATTATGAAATACAGTTTAACAGTCTATCTCTACAATACTACATAGTTAACATATATATATATATATATAGAGATAAATACAGTCTAACGGTCTATCTCTACAATACTACATAGTTAACAGTGTTTTCACAATGTCTGTATTTACACAGTCTTTAATGATTCCTCACAGGCACCAACGGGGCAGTGTGATGGGACCCATTGTGTGCTGAACAACGGCCATTACAGTGCATTACAGCACAATAGGCCTACAAGGGGCAATCTCAAAGCGTGACACTGTCATCTGTTCTCAAAAGCCTTTGGTGTCGACTGCAAAAACAGACTGAGGAGCTGCGAAGAACCATTTCTCATTTCATACATGTCTCGTGCACACACTGCCTGCCGTGTGTGTGTGTGTGTGCGCGCATGTCACGTTTGTGGTGCTAGGACACTAACATACAGAGGACAAGGAGTCCTTGTGTGTGTGTGTGTGCTCATTCTGATGGACCCACACACACACTGCAGGCAGTGCAGGGAGGAGTAATGGACAGATGGACAGAGAGACAGATGGACAGGCAGAGAGAGAGAGAGAGAGAGGGGGAGAGAGAGAGGTTCTTGTTATCACTATGTTATATTATTATTAGTTATTATTATTATTAGTAAATTCACATTAATATGAAAAGAAAAAAGAAAAAAAAATTGTATAATAATACTTTGGCAATATGTACACCGTTACGTCATGCTAATAAAGTAATTTGAATTTAATTGAAATTGAATTAAATTTAAATTGAGAGGGGGGGGGGGGGGGGGGGGGGGGG
>JAODUK010004861.1:0-10577 GCA_027564635.1 Typhlichthys eigenmanni
GAAAATTCCCTCCTCTCTCTTTCTCCCTTTGGCAGTGCGTCGCCCAATCGCCCTAATGAACAAACCGTCCCTGGTGGAGGCTTGTACTTTTAAAGGTATAGTCAGCTAATTGTAAGATAATACACATTTAGTCAAATTCACCAAATTTCTCCTCGCATTTCACAATCTTACAGTTCTCTGTGCGTGCTGAATAAATACTCTGATTCTTCTACACTACCCTACCTCCGTAAATAGGAGCATAAACAAAGTGGTGAACACCGCCAACAACAAAACAGCCGTAGTACTACGCATTGCTTCACAATGCATTTTGATGTGTGGGGCGGCGCTGCAGAGGGATATTGTTTCTGATTTGAGCTTGAATTTAGCAAGCGTTTTTGAGAATGACTGGCCCTGCCTTTTAAGCTTGCCATCACAAGATAACACTAAAGTGACAGTGTTGGCTAGTAGTAAATTGCAAAAATAAGTGTATTCTGCCCTTTTGTGTATTTTCACACAAATAATTTATTTTACCCCCACAGGATGATTTATGTTTTGGTGAGCTCTTAAACTGTAAGAAGATGGACAAAAGGACCTGCATGCACAGTAGACAGCCAAACGCTATCTTGGTGGATGGTGCTGAAAACTGGACCTGCTGAAGACCACCTCTCAGCATCATGAGACCCCTTTTCAAGACACTCAAGAGATTCTCCACACGCACAGTGTCATTTTGGAAACTTCTAGCCCTTTTTCTTTTTCTTTCTGTTGCTGCATCTCTACTACAATATAAGTTTTATGGATCAACAAGAACCCTTGTCTGTGTTTTTATTAATTGATTTGACACTTTGAATTTTTTTTTTTCTCCCCCCATGTTTTGACTGTTTTACAAATTTGACATTATCTCAAGTGTGCACTCAGTGATATTTAAAGCTGCATTAGAAATCTCAATTATTTTTCAAGATATGGAAGCAATTCTATACTTGCCTGCCTTGTGGTTAATTATCATGACAGAAATGTGCACACATGCATGTTAACACATTCTGCCCTGAATTATGTGATTTTGGGACTAACAAGTATTGCAAAACGTGCATGGGTCATTATCACTTGATGAACAGTATGGATGGACATGATTGTGCCAAGATCTATTTTCAAAAAGTTTGATTTTTTTTTTTCTTTTGCTCATTTTGTTGTACCTGGCTGAAACCCACCTCATGTACAATACAAGATTTTCATTTTTATTTTGAGTTAATATTTTAAGTAGTAAGGTTGGTATGTCCCAAAAATCAGGTAATGTCCCAAAAATCATGGAATCATTTTTGAAAAGGTTGAACAGTAGATTAAATTCCAAAGTAGCTGACATGTTTACATTGTTGTTGGAAGTCCTGCTTTTTTAGAAACAGCTGGCGTGACATACTGTTGACCACTAGACCTTTTTGAATTCCTTCATGTTTCTTAGTTGGAATTTAAATATTCCACAGTATTAGGAAGTCCAGTGTGTATTTATTAAGTAATTTTTTGTACTTTTCCTTTTAGGATATTCTACACTAGTTTGAAAAATATTTTACATCTGAAAACACTGGATTTCTCCACTGTTGAAACAATACGGCAATTTAATGATATATTTCAGCCTTTTTCATACTGTAAATGTATCATGGAAAGGCATCGACCATTTTGTCACATACTTTTTATCATAATGTATTGTTCAGAAGATCCCATATAGGGAATGATAATTT
The DNA here is from genome assembly GCA_027564635.1 of Typhlichthys eigenmanni. Taxonomy (NCBI): domain Eukaryota; kingdom Metazoa; phylum Chordata; class Actinopteri; order Percopsiformes; family Amblyopsidae; genus Typhlichthys; species Typhlichthys eigenmanni. Next base: position 1,710 of record JAODUK010004861.1, read on the forward strand.
GAGTTTATTTTAATCCAAATAAAACAAAGCAAATGTGAACTTGAATGTCATTTGAACATTTGCTGATAAAGAACTTTGAGAACACACTTAAAACTGCAAACAAAGGTACGCAATGACATGCTTAAGATCTGTCAAATCAATGATATAATTGCATAAATAAGTTGTGACTGTTATTCTATCGAGGCTGCATCTAGCCTGAAAGTGGTATGTCCCAGTTGTGTTGAATCTTGGAGTGGACTACTTTTATACCCTCTACTTGCATATGTGGTTTTAATATAGTCAATAACAGAAGAACTAGGTGGGGGATCCATCTATGCTATTATTAAATAAGTACAAACATTCCAAACTGTTTTTCTGAATAGATCTGGTAAACCTGCCGAAGTAAAAAATTGCCTATTGCATTAATGTTAAAGCTCAGTTAAGGTGAAGTTGCTGCGGACAATGTAATGTAAAAAATTCATACACCGTAGCAAGATGAGCACAGCAAGACACAGTAATAACCCACAAGCAACGTCTCTATGAGCCAGAAATGTCAAAGCAGACATGGCTGTCTATATACTGTCCAAGCTCTTTTGAATAAGCACAAAAACCGGGCAACATTGAGGACAGTAGACATATGGTTGGCCAAACTTGGACTACAGTAGATGAAATACATTTGCTTATTTCTTTGTGGTTAGATCAGAATTAGGAGAAAACTGACCCTGGTACACCCATCTAATGTCTGGAGACATCTGGCCAGAAGTGGTTTTCTTAGAAGCCAAGTATTATATATGATATAGATGTTTCTTCTGTTCACTCACTTTGCATTTTGTTGTTCACTGGCAAGAATAAAATATGAACATATCTATTTTTGAATGCATTACTTTACAGCATATTTTCACACCTGCCCAAAACATTTGTAAAGTACTCTAAATTTCCAGCATTGACTATTTTGTCCAAAATGAATTACATTAGTCGATAACTGAAAAGGTCATACACCACCAGCCAATGCAGTCGTGAAGCTCCTCCCATTAGCAGCATCATGTGAGATTGATATGTTACTTTCATGCAACAGGTGTTTAGTAGTATTTGAAGTACAGTATGCTATCTCACGGTGCACGTCCCTATGTGAGGGCAATTTCAGTACCAATGTAAGGATTACTGCTGTAACTAAAAGTATTTCTCAATATACCACTTTTCAAAAGTACATTATACATGCACCTTCTATAACTAGTTAAAGAGTATGATGGAATATTAAACATGTGGCTCTAATGTCTTTTTTAATAAGATTTTGAAAACATTTGGTTTCATAAATAATATTGGATCTGCAACCACCACAATGTGAAACATGGGTATGTACATGAGTTGAGAAGTTGATTACAGTATTATGGATGAAACTGAAGTTCATGTTACTGTAACTGGTGACAAAAATGTAATGTACAATTTGCAAAAGCACAATTAAATTAACACGATGTTATAAACTTACACACAATACTCATCTAAGACTAAATACATTTAGATTTAAGATCATGTATGTAAAAGTAGAGATTCTGTGCAACAACCATTGTTACCAAAATACAATTCTAGATGAGAGACATGCATACAGTATAATGTTTATTTTAGCATTTGATATTATGCACTACAAATTAGAAAACATTTCCATCCTTCAATATTAGATTAATGATTTAAACAGCATTCATGTGTACCAGCACACCCATGTTAGCCAGGTCCTTTGTATCTTTGAAAGTACAAAATAAACAGAACAACCCGGTCCTTAGACAAACCCCCACCAAATCAATTCTGCATAATCTCATCTGAATGGCTATCTTCAGATGACTAAAGCATTATCCCTTGCGCAAAATTGCTTGATACAAGCATCGGTTCCAATGACGTCAATATGTATGTATGTATGTATAAAAAAAAAAAATCAATCATTAGGTACCTTATGCACATTATCCCCTCGCCACATAGTTAGACCACTATGTTACCACATTATACAGATTTATACTCACAGACTAACCTCTTGGTGTTATGTTTACAAAAAACAAAATAAGAATATTAATAATAAAAAAACAAACAAAAACAAAAAAACTTTGACCATTACATGACTAAAGTTTTTATCAGAATTAATTTTGTTGATACAATACATTTCAAAAACAAATCAGCTCAAACTGTTCAACAAAGTAATTACAGAAGATTATTACCAGCCACAAATAATGAAACTGTGTTTAAAATGGCTCCCAATATGCGAGGGCAGACATCACCGTGACACAGAGCGCTCTGTTGACACTTCTTTGCTTGCTCTGTAGGCTGTGTATTTCTCCCGGAACTCATGTAGGAAGTTATATTGCTGTGGAGATACATCAGCAGCTATTAAACAGATCGTCTACACGCACGCGCGCATGGGCAACAACACTGTGGGCACTCAGCATTTCTTTTGTGCTGCGCTTCCGGCGCTGTCAATTGAAAACAGTTCAACTTTTGGAACAGCGCTGGAGTGGTCAATGTCGGGGTTTTTTGTAGCCTAGCAACAAACGCTGGACAGAAGTGCTCTGGAAGCATTCTGAAAATGAGGTTCTGTGCGCTCTCTGTGCTAAAAATGCGTTTGGTGGACACGTAAATGGGCGCATTTATATAGCGCTTTCATCCAAAGCGCTTTACAGTATTTTGCCTGACATTCACCCAGTCACACACACATTCATACACCGATGGTGATTGCTGCCATGCAAGGTGCGACCAACCACTGGGAGCAGTTACGTGTAGGGGTTAGGCAACTTGCTCAAGGATGCTTACACCGGGGTCTGAACCCACGACCTTCCGGCTGGAAGCCCAACACCCAGACCGCTAGACCATCCTGTCCGCTACACGTACCCTAACACAAATTACAAAGATATAGCTATAAATGCCTACATTCAGCACCTTAATATAGCTTTAAGGTATAAGATTCACCTTTACTGTTTGGATCGCTCCACCTCCTCTGAGGTCCCTAAGAATCTCAATGGCTTCGTTTGCCGTCATGGTAACAGACAGCAGCAACAGTAGACAGGCAGCAACTAAACAGCAAAAAAGAGAGAATGAGATGCATGCCTACAACTATGGAAGTGAGGGTTATGTAGTGTCAATGAATAAAACTAATAAATAAGAAGGAATATATGAAGGAATAGGAATGTTGTTCTCACTTAATCCAGAGCGTCCCAAACCTCCATAACAGCTAATTGGGAGAGGAGAGAATACTATTAACAGCTGAATTTAAATGTAAATTGATTATATCTGAAAGTATATTATTATTATAGTTTCATAGTAATGAAATGACAGACAAGTCACATTCAGTAACCAGATTTCTTATGGCAACACTTACCACTTATGTTTGAGATAAAAAATATGTTAACACTCTGAAATCATTTGTATCACATTTAAATAGACATACTTGGTAGACCTGCTTTGGAATTAGAAGAGTTACATTATAACCTACAACAGTGCACTAGTATATGCTAAATAAATAAAACTTAAGTGCCTTGCCCTCATTATAAAGTCACATTTAATCCAAGTATAAAACCTCTTACTGGATTACAGTCCGCCTGTTGTTCTCCAGATTGAATTGAAGTTTTTCCAGGATTTGGTGGCATTGCTCCAGTTCTGGAGCGCCTCCATCTGGGAAAGGCATGTGATGCACCTTGAAGCCTCTCTGTCGATAGGCATCCAGCAGGGATGGAACCCTGTACTTGTGAAGTTCACCTCCGGTGCAAAACACAAAGACGTCCTGTACACTTTGAGACTGTAGCTCCTCTGTTGAAGACGATGAAGACGTTTAATGTTGCCATGAGTGTCAAGCGACATTACAGACACCTCACCCAGCGTTTTAAGCCACTCCACACAACTTTCCAGTTAACGGTTTGTGAAAAGCTGGTGGATCAATGTATGTATGTATGTATGTATGTATGTATGTATATGTAATGTGAGATAAATATATATTGTATATCTATTTAAAGATTTCAGCAGCAATACATGTCATGACCACACAGAATGGATTTCTTTTCAAATTAAATCTACTGTAGAGTAATACAATGGTAAAACTAAAAACTGGTAATATTATCTACAATTTATAAGCATCCCTGTAACACACTGAGACAAGTCAGTGCATTATGTACTGTAGAGTTATATAAATTGTCCTACCAACATTTCTTTGCAGGTTCCTTCGGACATCTTTGTATTTGCATCCTAAATGTAGACAGAAAAAACATATTATACAAGTAGTTGCAGAGACATAGTGGGGATTATGAGTAGTAAAGATGTTTAAGCAGAAGTATTTATTTACCTGGCAATGGGCATATTCCAAGAAACTGGGAGGACCCCAGTACAGACAAAGGTAACCTAAAGGATAATTAATGTAAAGCACACATTATTACAGCAATATCTAAATCTGCAATTCAGTCGAGCACACTGACCAACTGCTAAAAAGACATATGTTCAATACACACAAAAGAAAAGAAGGAACAGCTGTTCAACTTGCCAAGATATCTGGAAAGGGGTCATCTGATCTTCTCCGACGTCCTCCTCATCTGACGAGTCAAACTCACTAGACCTCATAATGACTTGACGCGATTTTAGACTTTCCTTGGCTGTTAAAAACACGAAAATGTTTCATTAAATGTAGCATTTGTTTTGCTATGTGTCGTACGGAACTATGTTCTTACATTTCGTCCATTGATATCGTCATCCTTCGTTCTTATACTACCGTACACCTCACCAGACTGACATGCAGTTTTGTACAGTAGCTAAGCTAATTTAGCTTTGACGTAGTTAACTGTCATCGGTGGATATATTAAAGAACAAACAATTATATAAATTATAATCACATAAAACGAAATATTGACACTGTCGTTAAAACGTATAATGTGTCTTACATGCAGGCTAGCTCGCTGACAGCCGCTTCTAGCTCAATTTCAAAACCCCGAGAAGGCACAAGCCAATGAGAGTCAAATGCGACGGTAAGACACGCCTCTTAAAAAACAAGCTAACGTTGCAGAGCGTTCGAATTGTTGTCCACCATGTCACAAACGTGAGCTGGACGTAAAACAATAGAACTATGCGTGTAATATATATAACCTTCAAATCATAGAAAAATATAAGATTAAGATGACCGTAAATTAAGGCGGTATTTGTAATGTAGCCTATTTGTATGTATAAAATGTAGATATGCTGGTCAATCACACAGCTGATCTACAATCATTTTAGCTTAATCATTAATTTGATGTCAACATATTTTTGGTTTGATCTAGTGGAGCCTGCTCTTTTAAAAAAATACTGAATTGATTGGTTGAAATCGCAAAGTCATGGCAAATCATACACAACACAAAACCCCATTAGGATTCGGTTGCATAGGCTATATTACAAAAAACGAATATATTGCAATAAATAATTCCACTGACTAGGCTATTTGTACATTTTAAATAACGATGAATGTGTTACACTGTTTGACTGTGTATCCATAGAAATCGTTTACCTTTCAGAGTCGTGCCCTGGAGCCAGAGAGCTTCGGGACATCTGTTGTGTCCGCATAATGCTGCATAGTGCTGAATACAGGGACCGTTCCTATCCGCACAAATGAATAACACGTTTCCTATGAGAAACAAGAACCGATCGAGGTTTTTTAATCATCTCACAGAATAGACATACAGGACTGCTTTGAATTACTCAACGTCGTCGAATAATAAGTTACGGTAAGTCTCTTTTAGCTTTTGACAATTGTAGACTACATAAAATAGGCTATATCTAGGCTATTATTCCAGGGAATTATTTTGGATATAGTAGTTGTTAATGCTCAGAAATGCTATTTATCTGTGAAGAAGGCTAATTTCTTACTGTTTCTTTCTTCTTTAATTTAGCTCCAGAGTGGGGGTCATATAGCCTAGGCCTATTTCACAAAAAGTGGTATATAATAAATCTGTCTGGGAGAGAACAATAAAAAACAAAAAACAATTAAAATATGTCAAATCATCATAAACTACAATAAGTATTTTTTACTAGCTTTTTTGTGGTTAATAGAATATTCATATAGAAAATTACTATAATTAATTTTCGCTGATCTGCTTCTGTCCCTTTGCCAGTCAAGGAGAGATTTTGGCTTCCCTGGACATTTCCCTGCAGAGTTGAGCTCTTTGGCTGGCGTGCCACTTCCTCAACAGAGGGGGCTGCTAGCAGGGGCAATTAGCTGAGAAGGTTAGCTTTCGTAAACAAGTTTACAAACCTTACAGCTTTTTATTCTAACTTCACATAAACATGTTTCCTACATTATTGTCGATTATTAAATATAATAATATTATATTCATTAGTAAATTATATATTAATTACTATTTGAGAAAGAAACTCAATAAGGAGATGGACTGTGACTGTTATACAGTCTGCAATTGATATACAGTCAGTAATAAGGTCCAACTTTGCATTAAATAAATTCACAAGGGGACCCTTCTGAAATCACAAATAAAATAGGTACTATATTTTATATAACTCAGGCTCATAACTAGCTGGAATTACACTCGGTTTGTTTGCAAATAGCTTTGTTTGTGTTCTCCTCTCATAGGTCATGAAACCCCAAGAGGGAGAGTTTGTCAGTGAAATCTCCAAGGTATATGGCTTCACTGCCTACACTATCTGGTGATATATTATGTATTTAAAGAGACAGTTCAAATTCAATTCCTATTTCATTTGAAAAAGGCAATGGATAGACATCTTATTATTAAAAGGATTTTGTTTTATACAGAATTGTAAATTAAACATTGAAACATGATGAAAGGTGCTATAAATACATTTTGCTATTATAGCAAGCGCATTAAGATTTGAATCAAATAATAGTGAATAGTAAGAATAAATAGTGATAATAATAATAATAATAATAATAATAATAATAATAATAATAATAATAATAATAATAATAGCACCAACCTAAAAACGAAAGAATAAGTGAAAGCTCCTGCTGACCAGATTCTCAGCAAGGTAACAATGTTGTTTAATGGCCAGAGCTACAGTGTATTGACAGAGCTGTGCATTTGCAGCTACAATGCATGGTCTCCGAGCTGAAGACAGGGGTTTCCAGTGCCCTGCTTGAGCTGAGCCAGATACAACATGGAGACGCTCATCTCAGGGAGGAGCTGGAAGAAAACAGGCGCAACTGTCAGAAAAAGGCCCTTGGCTTGGAGGCGCTGGTGGAGACATTACGGGTGAGAGTTTGTCTGGTTCTACGTCCTTATGACATGCAGAGCAGGAGAGAACAGTTGACAAGCAACTCAAAGAAACAGAAGAAAAAGAAGAAGAGAACAGAATACATACAAGCTATGGAAGAAATAACAGCAAAGCATCATTGTTTCCGATGTGCTTGTGGTGACCACAGCTCCATGTACTGTATATAGATGGGCTGTTGCACTGTATGGTGTAATGCTGTGCATAACATAAGAGTCAACACAGTTGTAATGTACTGCCAACATACAGGCAGAACTGGGAGTGATGCAGAGTCACGTGTTACAACTATACAGAGACAAACCTCGGCAGGAAGACAGAGGATCCACAGCAAAGCACAGAGACAGGTAACCAATGCCACCGTCAATTATGTTTACAAGAGACCGCTTTTAATGATGTCAATAATTAACCTTGTGATTGTATTTCATCTCTGTCTGCCTGTATGACTGTCTGTCTGTCTGACTGCCCATCTCTCTGCCCGTCTCTCTGTCTGCCCGTCTGTCTGCCCATCTCTCTGTCTGTCTGTCTGTCTCTCTGTCTCCCTGTCTGTCTGTCTGCCCGTCTCTCTGTTTTCCTGTCTGTCTGCCCATCTGCCTGTCTGCCTGTCTGTCTGTTGCAGTGATTCAGGAGAGGCGACCGCCGGCAGGGGTCAGTGTGTGTGCTGCAGTGCTGGGTCGTTGTCAAGAGGAAAGATGCTGCTTCACTGTTACCTGCAGGGTCTCAAAGCAGGGCTCTGTGAGGGGACAGGTTGGCTCCTGTGTTGCTACAGCTCAGCTTCAGCCTCATAAGTACATAGGGTATATATATTGATCACATCATATCAGATCTAATCTCTGTGGTTTTCAGATGCCCGTCACCAGGTGGCAATGCAACTCCTCCACTCTGAGTGGGAATATGTTTCCACCTTAAACCAGCTTCATGATAAACACAGGACCCCTCCGACCCACCATATGGACATGAAACCATAGTAAGTACTTTAATTGTATTAACTATAGCATAGCCTATGGTCTCTCGGGTGCTGAGGTTCTTGAACCTCACCCCATATATTAGTTGCTGTTCTGGAGAGAGATACTACTTTTTAAGTTAAGAAACAATTAAATACATTTATGTAAGCCCAAATAGAATATCTTGTTCTTGTGATCTGATCCAGTCAGACACATGTAAAGTTTGTGGAGGAGATGTTACAGCGCCACCTACACTTCAGGAACACCCTGCAGGAGCGTCTATCTGCTGAACACTGGAAGTCTCTGGTTGGAGACATCATTGTGCAGCTCATTGGTCAAAACGATGTAATTACCTTTGTTTCACAAGACAATTTGGACCTTCTCTGAAAGACATTGAACAGTGATTGCGTTAATAATTCTGACTTCTATCTTCCAGACGTCTTTCACGGACATGTACCTTGGATACACCACCACCCTGGCAACGTTCCTGTCCATGGAGTTCAACAGAATTCCTGACAAAAATCACAAAATACAGGTACAGTATGTGGTTATATTTTTATATCTATATTGCTGTGCTTGGCAGGTTCACACATGCAATTTACAAGCACCGCTTTTTCACATTCGTTCCATATAAAACCATCCCACCGCGTGAGACATACTTAAGAAAATACAGCAATATGTATATACAGTGTATACATATATACATATATAC
>JAODUK010004862.1:0-10577 GCA_027564635.1 Typhlichthys eigenmanni
AACCGCGGAATGTCATATGTCCGTGTTGTGGTTGCTGCCCGCTACTGGCAAGTGCACCGGGTCATTTTGACCCATAGCGCAGCGCGAGGGTTAAATTACACCAGCAGATGGTTTCTAATCTGTAGTCTGTTTGTGGCTCATGGGAACAACAGTATGAACACGTGTTAATGCACATCATATACCCTCCATCTGGGGGTAATGATGGTGGAGTGGGCTCCTGTGGGTTGGTTGGACGTAGTGGAGCACAGTGGACGCCCATCTGCTCTGCGGACAGACAGACAGATATGGTTGTTTAATAGCATGTCAAAGTGCGTTCAGGGGACTGAACGTGAGGAACGTTCAATTCAGTTTTTCCTCAAATGTTCAAAACTACTTTCTCTGTTTAATGGGCATAGCAAGTGCTGCTCAGGACGTGTAGGCGCATGTTTCCCAGGGTGTTTCATAAGTATTTGTGAGTCACTACTAACCCATTACCAAATGTTGCTTTATTACATCTTAAATGCAGGCTGTCTCACTCTCATCATAAAAATGCATCACATTACTGACTCCCCTCCAATCAGATCGTTCCCCTGTCTGATCTCCAATCAGATCGGTCCCCTGTCTGATCTCCCCTCCAATCAGATCGGTCACCTGTCTGATCTCCCCTCCAATCGGATCGTTCCCCTGTCTGATTTCCCCTCCAATCGGATCGTTCCCTTGTCTGATCTCCCCGCCAATCAGATCGTTCCCCTGTCTGATCTCCCCTCCAATCAGAGCATCTCCCTCTCAGCAGCCAGTGCTGCCAATTAGGACTATTTGGACCATCAGCACCTGGGAACCACACCTGAGCCAATCACAGATTGACCCAGCCGGCCATGTGACTCCATTCCAATCAGCTGACTTCCTTATTAAATCGCACTGTGAAAGTGTCGCGGGTTTGTCAGTAAGAGTCTTCTGTGTGTGTCTGTGTGCATGCACGGACCTACAGTACGTACAGAGAAGCAGAGCGGAGTCTCAGCTCGTCTCCATCCACGTGGACCAATAGAGGAGCTCCACCAATAGCAGCGCAGCGCAGCTTGTTTCCTTGGTCTCCCTCCAGCGATGGAGTCGTCCCCGCGGCAACACCACAAGCCCTTCTTCTACGTGCACCCGCCCCAGCCCTACGTGCACGCCCCGGTGCACACTCCCGTGCATGCTCTACAGTGGCCGTTGCCCATGATGCCAGTATCCTACAACCCCTACTGTGGCTACCCCGGGCTAGGTGTGTTTGTGTGTGCGTGTTTGTGTGTGCGTGTTTGTGTGTGTGCGGTGTGTGTGTGCGGTGTGCGGTACTTGCTACGTGACCTAATGTAAATGGAACATAGTGAAGTGCACGTCATGGTAACATTGCTGCTGTCATCAATCTGTTGACTAACACTATTATCTCTAACTTTAGTATCTAACACTGATCTAATGACTGAATGAACTCTAACTGTAATCTAACTATAATGTAAATGTAATCTAATAGATGTTAATGTCAACTCTAAAGCCAAATGCACACCGGTGGCGTCCGACGTAACAGAGACCAGAGAGACACCCCTATATTGTCTATGTACCAGCACACTGGCCTTAGCTCGACGCGTGTTAGCTCACCGCCCAGCGACACAATATGCCGCTGTTCCATTCCCCCGCGTCAACGTACCTGAAAACAGTATTGTGTCGCCACTCTGGTCTCTGCTCCTGCTCCATTCCTCTTGTTATGCAACATGCTATCAAGTCTAGCCCACTATCAGCTATGTGGTTCACCTGCTGCTAGCAAAACTACCTTAACTGCTCAGATCATTTCATTAGCAAGGTAGTAATGAGAAAGAAACCTCCTGCGTTTGGTCGCTCTGTGCAATATTCCCTGTTGCCACGGCGCCGAAACTCATATTGGTGCTGGGGGCGTGGCTTAACGAGACCCACTCTGGCTCTCCTCTCAGGCTTCGGGGTGCCGATGGCCCCCTACCCGCCAGGACCCTACATGGACCCCCCAGCCTACGTCCTGCCCCACAGTCACCTCCACCTGACGGACTACCGTCGCATGCTGAGCCCCCAGTACTACCAGGCATGTCAGGCCCGCCACCACTATGGCCCCGGCAGGGAGACCACCAGCTCCGAGGTCCAGACAGAGCCCCTCCCCCTCGACAGGTCCCCGCCCCGCCCCTCCCCCGCATCAGAGAACGGTGTCGCCCTCCAGAAGGAGTGCTGCAGCGCCCCGGCACGCTCGGGTCCGTCGCCCCGGGACACGGGGCTGTCGGAGCAGCCAGGGCGGAGCCTCCGATGCCGTCCAGACATCCTGCAGCTCGGGACGCCCCTGGGCGGGGCCCTGGCAGGCCCGAGCAGCCCCCTGGGCGGGGCCCTGGCAGGCGTGAGCAGCGTGTGTCCGGGCCTGGGGAAGGAGGAGCGTCTGGCCCGGGGCAGCGGGGGCCTGAGACCCACCCTGGGCCTCCAAGAAGGCTCCAGTGTCTGGGCGGTGGACGACACCCTCCTGCACCCTGCCGCCTGGCTCAGCGGGCCGCTGACGGAGCCCTTCAGCGAGCTGCTGACGGAGCCCTTGAGCAGGCCGCAGAGCCCGCTGGGACAGGTGGTGCCCACAGCAGACACCCCCCGTCCTGCAGGGGAGGGGGCTTCCCCCGCAGCCCTGCAGCCGGATGAGGCCTTGGTGCCGGACGTTGCCATGGAGCTGTCTGCTACGGAGGTGGAGCTCTGCGCACCCCCTGCTGGAGCAGGGCAGCGCCACGCCGACCACCAGGACCACCAGGACACCTCCTTTGAGTCGCTGCCGGCCCACCTGCCCTCCTCGGCCTGCAGTCGGCTGCTGCTGGGCCTCACCCCAGGGGGGCGAGCCCTGGGCAGCCCCTCCAAGGGCAAGCCGGGCCGCAGCCTGTCCGACCATGAGTGCCGCGTGGGGCTGGTGGCGGCCCGGACGGGGGGCCTCTGTGCCCGCTGCCTGGCAAGGCACATGTCGCCACGACAACCCGCCCCACTGCGGCCGCGCAACGGCCCCCCCGCGCCCCGCTGTGACACGTGCAGGAGGAAGGGGGCGCTGCAGCCTGTCAAGCTGCGGGATGAGAACATTCTGTGGGATGGGCCCCGCCCTGCACTGGTGGGGCGGCCGGGGCCACGTGCCACACGCCACGACGAAAACGTCACCGGCCAACGTCAGGACGGGTTTATCTCGGACCACCGGTGGCAAACTGGTGAGTTTGGTGTGTGTGTGTGTGTGTGTGTGTGTGTGTGTGTGTGTGTGGTAATGACTTGAATCTAGTTAGATCATGGGTTTAAGTTGGCCTAGTCTCAGCCTCTTTGTCCTGTAGCACTATGTCAAATAAGTAACTCTGTGCTGATCGTCTGATACATATATTATGATTACAGACCCCTGTAAGCTCGACACAGGACTTGGGCTATGGTTAAGCAGTAACCACAGCCCTGTAAACAGTCCTGTTTAGTTCCTCAGTGTAAGATTAACGTCCAACTTTGAGTTGAGGTCATTGAGTTACGTACTGTAGGTGGGTACTGACGCAGTTAGCCAATGCTGTGTCCCAGACTTCACGTAGTAAAGGCTGGCTCTGCGAGACTAGAGTTGCCTTAGCCCTTCAGCAGGGTGTCTCCTACCGTGTCCTCTGACCCTCCTAATGGTGCTCATGCTAGCTGATGTCCACTGTGACCATGCCGTCTACAGAGCCGCCATGTAAAGCAGCAGGCCGTCACCTGGTGTTACCCTGCTGTAAGAAAGGAACCAGACCTCACGTGATCAAACACAAGACCTCACAAGCACAAGGTTCTTCTCTGCTGCAGCGCTCTAATGCTGTGTTGCTGTGCTGATTGGATATCGTCATGGTGACGTGTGTTTCTCTTCACAGGTTATCACAAAAAAGACACAAGATGCTGAAGTCACATGAGCACAAAACTATGCACGCTTAGTCACTCCACGTTCATATGTAAATCTTAAAATCACAATGTTTTCACTATTTAATATTTAAATAAACACTACTTTAATTTGTCTCTTTTTCAATCTCGTTATTTATTTAATAGATCACCTATTCTCAAGGTTGTCCTAGTAACATGCTGCCATGTGTCTTGTGGTGTTAGCTTGGAGGAAGGCTTCATGCCAAGCCTTCAACCTGGTGACAGCAGTCAGAGCTCACACTTCATTCACATAAACTCAACAAATCAAATGTTTCATGTCTTGCCCATTCAGCTAGTGAAGGACATTTTGAGGGGAAATATGCAAGAAAAAGTTGCAGAGTGCTGCTGGGGTATGCTGGTGCTCTTCAGGGCAGGGGTCCTTGAATATTTTAGATTAACAATATGAGGCACTCAAGAGGTTGTTAATATAATAACAAGCCTCTAATATAAGTTGGCATGTAAATATTCAGGGAAATACGCAGTGTTGCAGGCTTCCTGTGGTTTGTTTACCTTATTCATCTGACATCTGTTTCCGCTGTGATTGTTTAGATGTTCGCTAGCAGAGTTGAGAGAGCAGCGCAGATGGCATGAAGGCCTTCACATGCTATCGTCTGAGAACGTAAAGCTGTTAAGGCTTCTGTGCCAGGATAACGCCATTTGATTCACCTCCAACGCTGCTTGAAGATGACACGGTGGCACTTCAGTGCATACAGAGCTCCTTCCTCCCCACACAGCTCAATAAACCAGTGGGGGAGAGGGGGTCTACACAAAAGTTGTATGTGCATTCAGAAAAGAAAATAATCTTATATAGAATATAAGAAAGGAAAGATGCCTTCGAGATCAACAAGCATACATTTAACACATTTTGTAAATAGGCTTCTGTTTCGTTCAGCAATAAATTGAGCATAGTGTTAGCCCTGGCCATAATCTCAATGGTCAGACTGCTCAGCTGACCATGGCTAAGCATACTGGCCAACCTGGTTCAGGGTGCCTTAGCCTGTACCCTTCCTGTCTCTTCATCTGTGATCGTGTTTGTGTTCATGCTGTGTCCGACTGGTTCCGTGTCATGGTGTTGTCACTGATGCCTGCTCTGCTCTGAACCCTGAGGAAGGCTCTTTCTGCTCTCCACACACACACAAGGAAGGACAGGGAGCTCCCAGAACAGAGCCATGCCACCAAATACAGTATGAATAACTACAATTGCAAATAAATAATCTCTTTGACGACAATGATCCTGGCTGCATTTATTTATTGCAACTATCTATTTAAGAAATATAATCTGTATTCCATTGTGTAACAGCTCTACAGTATAAACTACAGATGTGTTCTAGGTGTGGGTGAGATGTTATGTAGCCTGTGGTGACATGGTTATGGGTGCTTCTGACATATTTCATCGTGAATATATGTGGATTCATTTTACTACAGGTAGTCCTGATAGATGTTTGATCATGCGAGCCACAAAGTGAGCATCGAACAATGGAGACGGTCTGGCAGCCTTATTTTCATCAGCTTGAAGTTGTGTGCATAAATGTGTGCACGTACCTGGCTGTGTGTGTGTGTACCTGCGCATGCGTGTGTGTCTCCCCCGCTAGCTATGGAACGCACTGGGAGGACAACCGAAGTCTGCGTGTTGAAACGTGTCCCTGGAGCTTCATGCAGAGCTACACCCGCTCATATTGGTCTGATGGTAGGGTACAGACTACGGTCTGGGAGGGCAGGGTGCAGACTACGGTCTGGTCTGGGAGCAAGGTAGCCTTTTGCCATTTCAGTCCATATAACAATATCTTTACATGGAGTGAATTCTAGAGGGACGTGGGTTTGAAACCCTGACTTTGTAATAACTCGCATGCTACATTAGAAGTGTTAATTCACAGAACTGGGGCGTCATGTCTAACAAATCCTTGTGTGTTCATAAACAACAGACCTAGCTTTGTGTCGTTAGTCCTGTTTTCCAGAGCCGCTTTCTGGGTCAGCTCAACCTGCGGTCTGCCTTTAAGTGCGAGAAGCCTGCAGCTGCCCAGTGCGGAGCGCTCTGAACAAGCACAAAGGAAACGCACAGCCACATCACCGGAGCTCCGCTCCGTCCGTTAACAGAACTAGGGAGCTCTGTCGGTCTCCTGTGACCCCACTGGTCTTAAGGTTTTATCTGGTGTTTTTGTTTCTCAAGGTGCTACTAGTTTCTGTAGCGTAATGTTCCGGTCTATGTTCCTCCGGTGAGGGCGTGTCGCGGCAGCCGTCGGTCCGTTAGCCTCGCGGCGAGGGGCAGGACTCCGTAGTGAGGCTTCGGCGTGAAGAGAAAGAAACACCTCGCCACTCCGCGGTGTCAACGCAGCGCGACGCTCGGAAGCTCCCTTGTCGACGCCTCGGACGGAGCAGCACACGGCGGCGACCCCTCTTCCCCCACACCCCCCAGCGCGCGTCCTGTCGCACCCGGACACCAGTCGACCCACGGAGGTGAGGGACTGTAGTCTGTCTGCCACTCACGTGACGGTCCAGCGTGATGTTTAGGAGGGAGAACAAACTTCTTGTCCAGGTGGGGTTAGAAGTTAAAACCCCACTTCTCAGTGAAGAACCGTCGCTTTGTCTTCACACGCCCATATTAATCTTAAACAATGAATATTTCAACAACACGCAGCCTAAACTATACACAGGCCTAGCAGAGGATAATATTTGTAATATTAACAACATATGAGCACAATAGAGTGAATAATATAGATGCATTTCTTAACACGTGCAGACTACAAACTACTGCAAATTACAAATGCGAGTATTTGACATGCACCTTGCCGAGATGCTGGTGTTTATGTCTGTTTGGAACAAGATGTTTTCTGCTCTTGATGTGCTGACTGGCGTATTTTGGCGTCAACAGCCCCGTAGCGGAGATCGACTGTGTATCAATAGATTATAACCTAGCCCTATTATGCCCCCGGCTCCAACCAAGTGGCGCTTGCTTTGTCAGTGCTATATATATCGACACTGCTTTGAACGGGCGTCTTGGGGTATATAACCTCGTCTAAAGGCGCACTCTCCGTGTCACCAACGCTCCTGCGTGACTTCGTTATCGGAAACTATCGTATTTAAACTTGTTTTATATAGGCTACCTGCTGATTTAATATTCAATTAAATTGATACGTTATGGCCATAGTGTACAGGTAAAGGTGCTTTTATTATCACATACACATAAATGTTGCGAAATTCATCATCTGCATTTAACCCATCCCTCAAGGCAGCAGCGGGCAGTATGTATTGATAGGCAGGCCACATAATGCTATATTCAGAATAATGAAAAGCAATATAAGTGTACATGTAAACAGATCAGAGATGCTCCATCTATTCTGCCACATTAGCACTATTAAGTTACAGCCTGTATACATAGGTCGCCTTTGTGTGAAATAACGGAACTGAAGGTAACGCTGCTTTTAGCGTGCGGTCGCAGCAAAGTGTCTACTGCTGAGGAAGAGCGTTGTGTGACTGTGACGTGAACCTGATTGGTGGTTGAGTCAAGTCAATTTATGGTCTATTATCTTCTAAAGCCTCCGAGGAGTTAGTTCGGGCTGCAAATAGGAATAGTTGATTACAGCAGCGCTCTGATGCTGCACGATAGAAACTCAACTCGTAATATCATAGGTTTACTTCCTCCCCCTACCCGCACATTGCATTCTCACCACCCTATTTCCTAAAGAACACCGCTTCCCCGTGCGTCATTTGCATGTTGGCTCCTTGGCTGCAATGAGGGTGTCAGGTGACTAATTGACTCCTGTCTGCTGGGAGATGCGGCATTGAGCGTTGCAACCTGATCATGCATTTTTTGGTGTTCTATAATATTGAATGTATTTGTGTTAATGTCAGTGGGTTGTGGTTCAAACCAGATGCTTGTCAGGGAGTATTGACCTTAATGTCTGTCTGCCTGTCTAGCAGGGGCCTTGTGCCCCTGCTGTCTGTCTGTCCAACGGGGCTTTGTGTCGCTGCTAGACAGCAGCGGCACAAAGTGTGACAGAGATCGTCCGTCCCCCTCGGGGAATCGAACCCCGATCTCCCACGCAGACAGCGGACGCTCCTACAAGGCGTTCTGACCTGGCCTGCACTCTGGAAACGCAGGCCAGAGCGTCCTATGAGGTGTTGGAGAGTGAGGATTAATTTACTGCACAGCTACCTGCTGTACATTACATCTGTCTGTCTGTCTGTCCAGCAGAACCTTGTGCCGCTGTTGTCTGTCTGTCTGTCTGTCTGTATGTCTGCCTGTCTGTCCAGCAGGGCCTTGTGCCGCTGTTGTCTGTCTGTCTGTCTGTCTGTCCAGCGAGGCCTTGTGCATCAAGACTATGTGCTTCCTGTTGTTAGTGTTGAGTGACATGCCTCACAGACACACGGGAGGGAGGAAGTTGTGGGTCAAACAGGAACTACAGCAAGCAAACACACACACAGACAGACTGACTGACTGACTGACTGACTGACTACTGTATGTGTGTGTGACAATAAAAGCACCTCAACATCTACTTCTCTGTCCAATCAGGAGCCAGGGATCTCTGTGATTGAGTATATGAGGTTAAACATGTTGCATCGTGTGTGTGTTACGTGTTAGTCTGTGTGTGTGTGTGTTTTAATTAAGGAGCTCCAGAGCTGCTTTATTGTCCCTGAATGTGGTCTGTGCTCATAGTGGGACCCTGTGTGGTTCCTTTGATACCCAGATGAAGACCAAAGTTCAGCAGCTGAGCTGTCTGTGGTCTAAAATGTAAACATCTTCTCAGAAGGAGCCCAAAGCCCAAAGTGCTCTATACATGGCACCCTACCTTCTGCTTGGGGGTGGGGGGGGAATTGGTCCAGACAGCAGGAATCCCGCTCAGCAGAACAATAACAACGTTATGTCATCACTCTGCCAGTCGTCCGTGTGTGAAGTGCTGACGTTTACGCTCATCATCACCACAGCCGTGGCCTCCACATCGCAGTAGCGATATATCTCAGAATAATCAGGAGATGGACATGTTACTGCCTCTGTGTTTTTTAGTTAATGCCTGAAGTTATTTATTTACAAGCCAATTTTAAAATTGGACCTCAGCTAATTAATTTGGCAGTAATTTGAGAGGCACTTCATGTTGCATGAAGACTGCTCTGTTAATTTGTTCTGGCTTATTATTTATTATCTGCAGTTTACTCGGAATATTGGCCTGAAGTGTTTGTTTTCATATTAAGTGTTATTAACTTGTTAATTCTCAGAGCAGGAGTATATTCATAATAGTTTTGTGTTGTTTTACAGTGGAATCATTTTATAAATGGAAGCCAACTGTCTCAAAGGCCTGTGGGCACGTGTCTTCAAGCAGACAGAGGATGTCCCATGGCTTCTTCAGAACAATGTTGTTAGAGGCTGTTTCTTACTTTAGTTTGTACATAATAGCAGGAAGGTAGTCTGTAGTATGAGTCTCATCATCCATGGCTACAGATTCTACTGCGGCTACAGTACAGTACAATGTAACGCTGGTTACACTGGTTATTCTGGTTACACTAGTTACATTGGTTACACTGGTTACCCTGGTTACCCTGGTTATACTAGTTACACTGGTTATACTGGTTACCCTGGTTACCCTGGTGACACTGGTTACACTGATTATACTGGTAACCACTGGTTACGTTCACATAACAACAGCTGAGCTGCCTTGCTCAGCTGCCATGGCAGGCAGTTTGGGACTACTGGTGCTACTGCATGCATTCTAGGCCTCTGTCTCCTAGCAACCTGCTGGCTGGTGTTGAGTGGCGGTGCGTGCCGCGACCAATGGGATGACACCTGTCTCCCCACCTCTCTACACCTGTCTCTCTCTTTACACCTGTCTCTCTCTCTCTCAATTCTAATCACGTTATTATTATTTATGTTTTCATATTAACGTGATTAAAGTAAACTACATAACATAGTAATAACAAGAGCAGATGAAACATAATTAAATTAAACAATGGTATTGATTAGCTAGAAGGAAAATAAATACAATAAAATATCAGATACATATTAGTATTTTAGGAGGATAGCAGGCATTACACACTGTCCCTCATCTTGTGGCAGGCGGTAACATATCGTGTGGCCAACACACAGCTGCCCGTGTCCTCCCCTGAAGGACCGACAGCTTCTCTTTATCAGGGAGGTCCTCAAAGCCATGGACCATCAGTTTAAATGTTGGGAAGTTACTCTCTGATTGATTGGTATTTCTCACACTCACAAGGAGGTGCAGCTCTGTCTCTTGTTCACCTGTTGTGCAGTGGTTGCACAGCCTCTCCTCTACTTTTACATAAATTACATTACCTCTGCAGGGCTTGATAATGGTATGAGGGTGGGTCACTGTATTCGAAGTGTTTCCAAAACTTAATTGCTTTTTTAAATTTGTAATATTAGTGGATATTGGTTGTAGTTTTCCTCTGGACATGTAAGAGAATCTTACAAAATTCACTCACTCTCTCTCTCTTTCTCTCTCTCTCTCTCTCTCTTTCTCTCTATCTCACTCGATTCAACTCAATTCAAGTTAGCTTTATTAACATGTCAGTTATTACAACAGTATTGCCAAAGCTAGAACAATAGGAACAACAATATAGAAACAATAGATAATGTAATGATCTCTCTCTCTCTCTCTCTCTCTCTCTCTCTCTCTCTCTCTCTCTCTCTCTCTCTCTCTCTCTCTAAAAAAAAAAAA
>JAODUK010004864.1:0-10576 GCA_027564635.1 Typhlichthys eigenmanni
TATTATGTGCTTGCTTGTTTGCAACACAGAAAACCTAAACCTTTTGTAGGGTTTTTGCGGGGTGCATTTGGTCTTTTATGGCGAACTACACAACACATTTTCTCCACGACACAATCGCACAGAAGCACTTTATTCAGTCAGACCGCAGACACCCAGCCTGAGACCGCCACACATGGGCAGACTCTCTGGGGACGATTAGACACTGTGCGCCGGTGCTGCACAGGTTCTCCTGATTGCCTGATTGCCTCACAACAAGCCTCGCTCTGTGGGAACAGAAATGAGGTGGAGGTGGGGGAGGCTCGGGCCCGTTCCAAGGCACACAGCCGTTACAGTCAGAGTGGAGGCCGGACCACCAGCAGATTTCTAATGGATTTTAGGAGTCACACGCAAACACGCACAGCTGGGCTCCAAACAAACTCATCAGAGCACCCTAGAAACGTGGCCCCCTTACCCCCAATTCCCCCACCCACTGCCTATTCACTTTCTTGTGCTTTAAGGTACAGTAGAGTCGTGGATTTTGCAGACAGATTGTTTATATTTGAACTTGATCAAAGCAATCTAATTTATTTAAGTGTATATTATCTTAAAATCGCTGATCACTGTACAATAAGTGCTCTGATCAATATATAGCTATATAGATAGATAAATAGATACATACTGGCAACCATGTGGTGTATGTAGCTTCCGTAGCTGTAGCCTACACTGTAAAAAATGTAAGTGGATTTTGTGTGTGTGTAAAATGCATCATCTATAGTCTACATCTGAATATATTTTCATGACCACTAAATTATTTGCCAAAGGTTAGCTTCATTAAATGAGCGTTAGAATTTCTACCTGCCATTTGTAAGACCCAGGTTTGATTCTTAACTGAAGTATGAATGTAGCGAGCAAAGCAAAGAATACATAAAGATTAGCTTCATTCATTTATGTGGAGCATTGTACTATGATGCTCCTCTTTCGTTCAGCCGTCACTGTCTGTATGCATGACG
This sequence comes from Typhlichthys eigenmanni, assembly GCA_027564635.1. NCBI lineage: Eukaryota > Metazoa > Chordata > Actinopteri > Percopsiformes > Amblyopsidae > Typhlichthys > Typhlichthys eigenmanni. The sequence continues at coordinate 990 of JAODUK010004864.1, forward strand.
TTTCGGATTGGCGTCGGTAGTCAGGGTGTGCGTCACGGTGAGCGACATGTTTGTTCGTTGTTTAGTGCACATGACACAACAGTCTTGTGATCACGACAATGGAAAGTTGTTTGCAGATGGTTCTACTCTTTAATGCAATTGGTACAACCTAGAAGAGAAAATGAAACAGGCAACTAGAATTGATCTTTGACCTCTAGTGGTTGCCAGGATATAACCCTAAATGAGTGAGTGTGTATGTTTATGTGTATGTGACATAAATGTGTAGCGGTGTTGTAGCATACTTTTGTATGCATTTTTTATTTTATTTTACATGTTCTTCACATAAAATATTAAAGGCAATGAAGTTTCAGGTTGAAAGACATAATCCTTATATCATTTTTATTTTAGTGAAAATTTGAAACGGGTCAATTTGACACGAAACACCACTCAAGAGTTATTAACCATTCTTTCAGCGATAGGCTACTATCGTCCTTTTACCATAAAACCATTAAATATTTGGTACAACATATAAAAAAATACAGTAGAACACCATATTTTTTACAATTAACTTTTTTTACGGTTAAGTTCCGACAACCACAGCTGCTGGTATTTTTGCCATTAAATTTTTTTTTTTATTATTATATATATATATATTTATAATTTTATATATTTTTTTCTTTTTGACAATGTTTATGTCTGTGGTACCCATTGTCTTTAAAATCAATTAATATTTGAAAATCGTCTAATGTGTGCCAGCTTCACTTCCCTACCCTGCTTACAGTATAGTTGACATACAGTGGTAACACAGTGCAGGCTACCCCATACCCCATTTACTCTTCTTCTGCCACACATGGTGCTGTCACACGCTGTCCCTGGCAAAGTGTCTGGTCCCTGGCAAGGTCTTGGCTTTTGTCTCAGAGAAATCAACGGGTATCGATTCACGCTTGAGGCGCCTCTCCCTGGAGATTGGCTCGCTGCGCTGGCATTATCTTAGGTGGCAGCATATTCATAGTGCTCTAAACAACAGTGCTGGGCGGCGACGCAGCTAAATTGTTCTGAATGACTTTCATAAGCAGCGGGGGCCTGGGAGCTGTCAAAGAGAGTAGGGGCAATACACTTTGGAGGATACTGAGAACACAAAGACCTTTTCATACTTTTTTCCCTTACTACTGTAAGTTCAACTTTTCAAAGGAGCCCATTGTCTGGCACATGAAATGATATTTCATGTGCCAAACAACATCCCTCAAAATGTCAAATCCAGCATTGAAAAATTAAATTGAGTTTCCACTATTTAGGTTTGGAAAATGCTGTGTATATACTGGAACTGTAGATAAACATATTGAATGCTGAATTTGATTATTTGGCATACTGATACCCTATCTAACAGTACGCCTTCATGATATTAGAAATATCAGCTGGCCTTCTATGTTCTTTTATATAGTTATTTTTAATGGTATTTGTAGAATCTCTTGAGGCATAACTTTGTCAATGGTGGCAAAACAGCACATGGCAGTTTATTCCCCACCTGTGGCAAAGCATCTCACGCCTGTTGTTGAATTCACTACTTTAACATATAATGCTCTTTTATGGTAACATAATAATAACTATAGTTGTCTTACTATTTACTAATTACTTATACATATACAATTTAAACGTACCATACCATTTTAGCATGAGTATAATATTTTAGATTTTCCTTATCACCACAAACATGATATTTTTTGTTTAAGCATGGACAAAGTATTTCCAAACAGGTTGTACATCTGGGTTGTGTTACCTAATTTCAATGTAATGTTAGCCAAGTAAAAATATTAAAACACCACTTATATTATAGTTATATTCCACATGCACACCCAGATATGTTTATTATTCAAAACTGTAGGCTAAGAATCTGTTACATTTTACCTTATCCCAAGCTCCTTTTGGCAAATACAATATCATGTTTAGAGTATCAAGGTGACATTATGAAACCATCCATCATTCAGAATAATCAGTGATTTTTTTATTTTATTAAAACATCGTCATCTCTGGAACATTGCTTTCATGAGCTCCCTTAGGCTGAAAACAAATATGTAAATAAATGCAACTGATGAAGGAGTTATATAATATCGAAATAGCTGTTTTAGAAACAGTATTGCTACTTGATGAAACTTGGACTCTTTCCATATGTCAGTTTTACAGGCCCCAGGTACACAACTATGTAATACATTTTATGATACAGTAGCAGTTACATTTATTAGTTTGTAAAAGCGAGTAAAGAACACAAAGGCTTTGTCCCAACTTATTGTGTTATAAACAGATCAATATACAGTAGCACAGAGTTGTATCGAAAATATAAATGGCAGACTAATATTGATCAAATAGAGCCAGAGGTATTTCAACTGATGAGTATAAAAAGTGCTATAAACCAAAATGAAGAGTCGCCATAGAAACAGATGAGCGGCTCAAGGTAAGACTTGCTTAAATGCAGAGAAGGAGAAAAAATGTCTTGTTTGGAGGTGGAGAGGAACTTAAACATTATGCAATCAATATAGCATGCAGTATATTTCATAAGATTTTTACGTGTACTGTAGTACAGGTAAAAGGTATATCGTAGCTACCCCGTAGATACACTCTTAAGTACAGTATACCGCCCCAGAAGGCTTTGTAACGTAAAAGCCAAAGTGCAAACTCACTTAATGGAAAAGAAACCATGCCCCCGGAAATATGATCTGACGGAAAGCCGTGATTCAAAGATTCCATGCCTCCGCTACTCTTTAAGCTGCTCGACCTACATCGCTGAGACTCTACCCCCACCACCCTCTGCCCGCACTATTCACAGATCCAACCTCACCCAGGTAGAAATCTGGTAAACCTACCGCTCCATCTCACACTCAACACATTTGACATTGTTTTATCAAGTCTCCCAATAAGAATTTGTATGGGCGTTTGTATGTCAACAAATTAGGTTTTTACTCATTTACTAATTTGTAATTGAAAGTACAATATCATGTCAACCTTATGACACAGTCAGTCACACGTAGTCTGGCAGAGCCAGCCTTTACATGAGTAAAATCTGGGACACAGCGCAGGCTAACTGCATCAGTACCCACCTACTTGACAAGCAAGGTATTTTGATTGACATGCACAACGACCATACCTAACTCAAAGACCAAGTCAGTCGTTAAACTTACAATGAGGAATTTATTGGACAACTAATCAACAGGACTCTGGCTGTTTACAGGTCTAGTAAATCTGTAAAATGTGTGTGTAAAATAAATGTTTAATTTCAAATGAGTAAATAAAGCACTGCACAAGCACTGGAAATACATATGCCAACAGCAAATACAATGCTAACATCCAATGGACATCGACAGTATCACTTCCCAAAAGTCTAAGAGTCCTGTGTCAAGCTTACATGTTTATATGTATCAGACATTCAGCAAAGTTGCTTATGTGATGTTGTCCTGATGGACGGAAGAGGCTGAGATAGGAGACTTCCTGTGTAGGAGCCTGTATTAGGAGCTGCTGTAATGCTAAAATATATGCTATGTGAACGTTAATATATAAGGATTATAGAGTAAGGTAGCTAAATGCAATGGTAATGTACGCAATGATCGTGTCATGGCAAATCTTCTATCTATTTTATATGCATTAAATATTAATATATTCAACAGATTTTTTAGTTTTTTTAGGAAGAAGGCACTTTATTTAAAGTTATTTTCCAGGACTGTGCACTATATAGCCGTAACATCGTGAAGCCAAGGTGCGTAGTGCATTATGGGGCATTTCTTATCCCGTCGTATTTTCTGTCTGTGAGTCTGTGTGTGGAATTGTCCTGTTCAGTGGGCCATCTGGAGGGATACATGGACACTACCACTGCATTCAAGATGGAAACAGGAGACGCTATACCTCATGTGCCTGTGAATACTGTGATGCACCCCATCAAGGCACTTTAATATGGCGGGAGTTGTGTGTGTGTTGAATGGGATAACCTCTTTGATGAGGATCGTGTTTGTTTTGTTTGATATTTGTGTTGTTTGACTCTGTGTTTTGTATGGTTTTATCTTGTATCTCAATGAGAATGCATCTTTGTGTGATGTATACATTCATATACAGTACGGCTATAGATTTATTTATTCATTTGTGCATTTATTTTTTGTATATATATATATATATATATATATATATATATATTTATATTTTTACAGTGTATTAAATTAATCGTTTTTTCCTTTTTTGTAATCTACTTATAAATCTAAAAATACATTATATATTGTCTTTAGTCAGTTTTGTTTCATTCAAAATAAATATCAAATATATACATTGCCATAGTAACGAGAATTAGTTAAGACAGACAAGACTGTTAGGACTGAAAACAGGGTGGACATGATAAAACATTTGTTCTTCTGTCTAACTGTGGATTCTTTGTTTAATCTCTGAATGTGTTAGCCCACTAAAGCATCAGAAGGGCTTTCTAAACCACAAGACAGCTGTTGGAAAAGAGGTGGCTCCTAATCTTCAGTAGTATTGTAAGACTTATACAAGATTGTACTCGTTGGACCGTGATCTGGACTTCGTGATCCTTGAACAGAGTTGAAAAAGTATGCTAATAAAAATTACTTTCAAAAATATTTTATTTTCACAGTCCAAGGTATTGTATAAGTCTGGTGCCAATGTTGGAAAATAGGAAAGAAATCTGTTGAAGGGGAGACTTATTCCTTTCATATTTGACCTGAAAACATACTCCTATTTCTTTCCACTTGTGCACCTGCAGAGCAGTAGATGGGCTTTTTGGAGAAGCTGCAATGACTATCCTGACAGACCGCTCAACTGGGACTGCCTGGCAATAGAATAGACTGTGGTTCAACAGGGTATGTGGCAGCAAAATCATTACTTTGTTAATCCAGTTGTGACTATACAACACAGCATTACACATGGCTTTTTAAAAGCCTTGATCAATATGTTTACAGTGGTCTTAAAGCAACACTATGTAAAACAGGTGATAATGTAAAATTAATTTTCACAATGCATTGAAAAAGAACAACACAAAATATTAAAGAAAAAACTAATAAATGCACTGCACTGCAGACATATAAATATTGTTTTGCTTTGAGGCATACTAAGGATTATTGATTGCACGTTTTCTGTTGTCATACACTTTTTTGTATTTACCTTTTGAAACGTTACCTGATATGTTTCATAGAAAACTCATTCAGGAAAATTGCACCTAAAATATTATAAAAGTAAAAGTAGTTTGGGCATTTATATTGCATATAGCAGCATTTTTTTTCTTCTTGTTGTAATTTATTTTTTCCAATATTTTTGTAAGTTTCATACAAATCTTTTCACAACTTTTCAAACATGTACATTCAACTTGTGCACAAATATATTTTTAAGTGATGAAAATAATAAAATAAAATAAATAATAATAATAATAATAATACATCTTTCCATGAAAACGGAATCAAATGGCTCAAAAATATAGTGTGAGGCATCTTGCCATTTTGTCCAATTTTATTTTTGCTATCCTTTTTTTTGTTAAATTCATTAAGTGTCATCTATAAACTATATTACTTTTTTTTTTGAGGAACATATTCCATAAAGAATTTAACATATGTCCAAAATCACACTCATACTCATTAAATTCAATACAATACTAATTCAGCTTCAAACATACTGTACATATAATCTATGTACAAATTTGATTATTTGATGGATTTAGAGACCATCATCACATTTAAAATGTGTATCTGTTCTAAAATCAAGCTAAGACAGACATTCACCTTAGTTTGATTGAGTTGCAACTTATTAATAAAAACGATGGTCTATATTATTTTTATTATCATCCATATTTTACATGAGAAATGAAGCAAAGACATTCACCAGTTTTGTTTGAGTGGTCCCTAGGGCTGGACTGACCTGACATGCCAGATGGATTGCTAGATACAAGTCCATCTGGGGAGCTGTCCATCGAAAAAGGGCAGACACTTTAAAAAAATACTTGGCAGTTGATTGGCTGAACCATCTGGTCATTTTTGCTGTGAGCACACCTAAACCACGTCGCACACCTAAACCACTCGTATAGCTATCAACACAATGCTGATTGGTTAGTTCAGTTGCTACTCAGACTCATTCACAATGATTTCTAGGCTTTCCAGACTGATTCTCATGGCAAAGTTAAACTGAAGCTCACGAGATTCCGTTTTTTTTTCAACTAGGCTAGTCGTATCTCCACACTGGACTTGACTGGGACAAAACATTGGCTCTGGCATTTCTGCCCACATTCCGGCCCAGGAATACACCATCTTTTTGCTCCCCTTAAATATACATTCATATAACCAATTACTAAGTACCAGTGTTGGTCTACTTTAATTAAGATGTAAATAAAAGAGAGGCAAAAAGTGCAATACAAGTTACTCAGTGTAGCTTCAACATGATTACACAGTCAGGTCCTGAACTGAATACATTCTCTGACAAAAAAATGTGGACAAAGCTGTAGCAACTTAAAAAATACCATGGCAATGAGCAAATAGTTCTTCTATCTAATTTAATTTAATACAAATTCATACAGATTTCAAGTACAATTCAGTTCAATGATGATAATGAATGGTGTATAATGTTTACACATAGATCATCTTATTGAATTATAATTCAGATGGGAGTAATATACACTATGTAATTAGACAATTAAAACAATAGTCGGCCTATTCTCGTTTGTTTGAGGAGTTGAATAGTTGCATTTCAATCTGCATGCTCAATGTACAGCAGAACAAAATTGTTTTTGTTTTGAGATACTGTAGTAACATTATGATAGTCCATTGCATAATACCACAGAAAATCACATAGCTACATAGGACAACTTGCCTATGTAGCCTGTTGTTTATAAATACATCAATGTTTTTTAGCCCTCCGATTCCCCTAATTCCCCTAAGATTTTTATGTCTGACACAAGAAAGACATGGGTCAGAGGAGAAGGGGTGGGGCCCAGTAGTAGTATAAAATACATGATTGGGCCCGCCTTTTGTTAGTATAATTAAAGAACCAATTGGCTGCTGTCCCTAGCTTATGGGCCAGTCTGGCCAAACATATTGTTTATTTATTTTATTTTTTTTATGATATCGGCACCTCCCTTGGCGCCTCCCTTGGGAGGTGTTCCAGGCACGTCCAGCTGGGAGGAGGCCTCAGGGAAGATCCAGGACTAGTTGTAGAGATTATATCGCCACACTGGCCTGGGAGATTTCTAATGTGGCTCAGGAAAGGGAGGTTTGGGGTCCACTGCTGGAGCTGCTGCCCGCGCGACCCCACTCTGGATAAGTGGATGAAGATGGATGGATGGATGGATGGATGGATGATATCGGCTGGCCCCAGTTGTGCATTGGCCCACCGGGAATAATGCCTAGTATGCCAGTTTGCCAGTCCAGGCCTGAATAACCCATAATATTTTTATTAGAATTCCATATTTACAGGATTGATTACTTGAATACTTTTAAATTTACATTTACGGCTTTTGGCAGACGCTTTTATCCAAAGCGACTTACATGTAGTACATTTGTCATTAGTTGGACAAATCATACACCAGCATATGTAAGCAACCAATATTATGTCTGTTAGCTCCAGTTAGCAATATAATGATAACCAGACTGAGACCAAATATGAGAGTGCTACAAAATGGCTGACACTGTAAAATTAAAATAAATAACAAGTAGAGTAGGATTTTGACCACAGGAGGGATGAATGTAAGAAGTACTAACCATGTATCTGCTCCAGCTGTGAAATAAAATAACTCATTCTAATTAACACAAGTTTTCAGATAGGCAGGTTGAACTAATTAGTGAATTAATGTTTAAGTTTAAAAAGGACTGTGTTGAACATGAAAGGAGCAAGGAACGATTATGTGAAAACCCCCTTCATTGTGTTCATAAAGAAATTGAGGCCAAGGTTTAGGATGCGTCATTTATTCCCATTGTTGGGCATGCAAAGCACGTTGCAACTGTAATTGCAATTTAGGGCTATAATATGCACTTGACTTGTACAGTAATTGTTGTATTGTGAGCAGATCAATACGCTAAACACAGGAGCCAGGCTTGGATCTGTTAGCATGCATGATAATACGATATACAAGCACAAAAGCACACTCAATGTGACATACCAAAACAGTCGATGCATATACTGTATACTGTAGTAGTACTGTATCAACATATACCTTAGGGACTGTTTTTAAAGCATAATCCCGAGCATAATCCCAAACAATTTATATTATATCCATTTGTTCCTGCTTGGTACAGTATGTTGTGCAATGTGTTGGAGTGACATCCTTATCCTCATGTGGCTGCTTCCGTTTGCCAAGTGCACCTTAGGGGATATAAGCAGAAGATCCTAAGAAGGTTAAAGCATTTGTCATGCACTGCAGAGACAACTTGTGTGAATAGAATAACTCTCAAGTTCTTGGTCCTGAGGCACAACGAATGCATACAGCATACAATGCAATACACTGTAATTGGACATTATTACAGTATTTCGATATCCCTCTGTGGAATACAGCAAACTCTTCTCTGTGAACAGATGCTGAACAGTATATGTAACAGACATACATAACACAATAGCAACGTAATGACATAATGAATACGTAGAAAGCTCAGAACAAATGCATCGTAACCCTCGTGAACCCCTGCTATCCACACTGAATGACACTATAAGACAAACAAGGTCATGAACTATTATGGCACAATTATGAGGAATATTACACTCATCACGAGTATGCTAATATCCCCATCTATGTGTGTTAGGACAGGGTCAGGTATACTACCTGGGTACGTCAAGAGGCATTACTAATTGATAACCAGTACTTACTGCAAGCCCAGGTGTGAAGCAGGAAATAACCACCGACCCAATTACTGTTTGCATCGAGCATGCTTTTCGTTAATTTGTTTAAAAGATGTAATTGGTCTTAGTTTCATAATTCATGAACAAGGGAGCACAACTCTGGCAGAGAACCATAATCTATTTCTTAGCCAACCTGGCTATGAACTCTCACTCTCTTTCTCTCTCTCACTCTGTCTCTCTCTGTCTGTATGTCTGTGTCTCTCTCTCTCTCTCAGACATACACACACACACACACACACACACACAAAGCCACACTCACAAGACAAACGCAATGTCATAATTTTGCTGTATTTATGCATAGAAAAATACATTTTGCTACACTTTTCATTTTCTCTTTACTGCACAAGTGAGCAGCATGTTTTGTCTGTTTGTTTAATAAAAGGTGTGTGAAAGGTCAGTTTAATGAGTACTGAATAAACTAGTTCAGATATGTTTGATTTAATGTTTCAACTGCATACTGTGCAAACAATCATGTGATTGTTGCATGCATATTTAAATATGAATACACAATAAAACACTGACCATTCACCCCATACAAAATAAAGCGTGCATTTTTGTGATCAGAGCCCTTGCTTGACTGGGAGGCTATTAATGTTTACCCTTTATCTAGCACAACTATAGCTAGCCTAGCAGCTTTGGCAGAACACATCACGGTTTATTTGGACAGAAAGAGAGAGAGAGAGAGAGAGAGAGAGAGAGAGAGAGAGAGAGAGAGAGAGAGAGAGAGAGAGAGTGAGAGAGAG
>JAODUK010004866.1:0-10573 GCA_027564635.1 Typhlichthys eigenmanni
CATATATATATATATACACACATATATATACACACATATATACACATACATACATATACATATATATATATATATATATATATATATACACACATATATACATATATATATACACGTATATATATATATATATATCTATATATATATATCTATATATATATTATATATATACACGTATATATATATATATATATATATACACACACACACACACACACACATACACACAATATATCCCTACGAAATTTTACAACCCTTCAAGAACCCGTTTGCAGTAGTCGATTGCGTAATTGTGACAGTGTTTTATCGGCTTTTACATTTCCATAATGCCGTCCTCAGATGTGGTGATCTCTCTTGCGTGGTCTGAACGCATCTTTGACGTGTTTTACTTGTATACTACAGGAGCCCACTACAGTACCAGTATGGCATTATGGTACCGTATCACAATGACAGAACAGCAACCTGAATATGACCACATGCAGGACTGTCATGCACAAATCAGTTAGATTGATGTACGTTAACATTAGTTTTAATTAGCAAGCTAGTTAACGGACACTTTTTATTACAAAACTAAACTACTAAAAACTACCATGATACAATGAACTTACATTAAACTAAGATATTTTTTAAATGTTTCATCTTTAAAAAGTGAGACGATACATATATTTGTGGGTTTCTTAGCCTACCAAGCCGTGCGCTAGCTAGCCATGCTAATCGTCCCTTCTCCCGGGGCAGATCCTGGACATGCGTCTGCTGGAGAGCCAGGTGCTCCACGAGGAGGCGGCCAGTGAGCAAGGCAGCGTGGCGGCCGCAGGGCACGTGGAGGCTGGACGGCGGGCTGAGGCCCCGCCCAGCACCGGCGCGGCCAATCACGACGCTTCGCCCATGTACAGCTTCAACCTGAGCTTTGAGGAACTGAGCAATGTGGGATTGGACGAGGGCCCGGCGCGCCAGAACCACCTACCCTGGACGGTGAGAATGGAGATGCGTGATTGGCTGGTGAGAATGGAGGTGCCAGCTGGAGGGAGCTGATTGTTTAATAGCTAATGATCAGTAATGAATAATCAGCTGCACTACCTGTGTAACACCCAGACACCAGGGCTGAGCCCTAGCGACGCGTACTGTAGTGACACAATGCCCGTGTGCTCCACAGGGAGGCGCCCAGCGCACGGCCAGCATGAACAGCCTCAACTCACAGGACTCGTCCAACGACGTGGGCCGCCTGACAGAACGGCAGCAGGCGGAATACCGCAGCGCCTACCAGGAGTACATCGCCCAGATGGCCACTCTGGAGCTGGGTGGGGCCGGCGAGAAGCCCCTGCTGCCGCAGCCTGGCCACTTCCTGTCTCCGCCTGACGCCGATGCCCTGGACCCCATCCGGGAGGAGGATGAGCGGGCGGAGTCCGGTGCCGCCCGGGCACTGTTGGCGGGCCGGGGGGGTGTGGGGAGCGGGGGACCGCGCTACCAGAAGCTGGCGAGCGATGAGGAGGAGGAGGGGGCGGGGCCACGGGGGAAGCACTTCCTGCCGGACGCCACCCTGGACAAGAAGGACTCGTCGGACTCGGGTGTGCGCTCCAGCGAGAGCTCCCCCAACCGCTCGCTGCAGGACGAGGAGCTGCCGCCGTTGCCGCGGGACGCGAGCCGGGGCGTGGCCGGGGATGAGGTCCGCATGTCCATCTGCTCGGAGGACGGCTGCAGCCCCGAGGAGGCGTGGCACTGCAACCTGAACACCAGCAGCACGCGCAACAACAACGCCACCAACGCCCTTCACAGGCCCCGCCCCCCCGCCGGGGAACTCATTGCCCCAGGCAACGGTACCAGGCCCGGCCCAGACAACGAGAACGTGCGGGTGGTCCACCTGAAGAGGGCTCTCAAGCCAGGCGACACGTCGGAGGTCTGCACCGTGACCTCCAGCACCGCGACCTCCGGCTCTGTGACCTCCGGCACCGCCACCTTCGGGGACGAGCGGGAGAGCATCCTGTAGGCCCACCGATGCCCCCTGGTGGTAGCTAGAAGATCATAACTACCTCCTGCAGCTATTAACAACCACGCTGCTTCACTCAATATTACTGAATCATTTCTACATGTGAAACAATAGGAAGTACTTTGTGACATTTAGGTGACAAGTCTAAATGTGTGTCTTAGCTTAGCTAGTTAAGTTAGCTAGTTGTATAATGAGGTCCATATTTGTTAGCGTGTTCTGCCGTCAGCAGTCCGCTGTGTTATTAGAGCATGGTTAGATGTGTAGATGCTGGTAGCTATCTTACAGAGAGTGTACTGTGATGTGGCAGCTATGGAGTAGATCTGAGTAATACTGATTATACATTCTGCACGATCTCTAAACTTGATTTGGAATAACAAACATAAGAACAGGCAGTTTATAATCAACAAAGATAGAAGTAGATGCATTCCAGACCTGGACCCTATATTGTGACTATCTATTCATTATGATTTATCATTAACAGAAAGTAAGACATCCCACACCCTGTGATATCCAGAGTGTTAAGGTCAGTCTTTAAAAAGGAGAGTGCTATTTGAGGGACAATTTGATGATTCCTTTATAATCTACAGTAAAGGGTCTGGACAGAATTGCTCTTTAAAATGGCTGCACACTGCAGTTGGGGCATTTAAATGGTTTGTAGTTGTTGGATAAAACACTTGTGGAAATATTACTTTGTTTAATGCACTAAAAATTTAAATGTTTACATTATATTATTTGAATAAGTGGTAACAGTCGGAACATTATTTAATATGTTTAATAAATGTTTAGATGTGAGCAAGACAGACAGCCCTTTCTCTGAAGACGCCTGCTCTGGTTAATCTTATCTTGATGTTCTGAAACCTTTAAAAGTTGTAAACGTTAAACATAGCTGCTATATTGTGATTTGTGTTGACAGACAATGGTATGTGTCCATAGGAGTAGCAGACTATAATACATGTTCTAGAAGAGAGAAATAAGTATGTGGTTAGATGTTGTGATTCTTCTGGAGTCTTTTGAAGGTGTTTGAGGTGAAACCTGCATGACGATGTGACACTGGAAACAATCCCTTTGTGATGCATGTTCTGTAACACACCTGCAACAATAAACCTGTATGTCCCTTTATGACACCTTGTCTAGACACACCAAGTTACACACCATGTGGTCACTCACATGTACTCCAGGGGAGTCATCTACACATGTAATAGTCAGGCCCAAACTAATACCATGTGGTCACTCACATGTACTCCAGGGGGAGTCATCTACACATGTAATAGTCAGGCCCAAACTAAACTCAGGCTAATGCTTGCAGTCTCGACTACTAGGTGGGGCCTTTACAGTAACGTGCCATAATAATGAGTTGAATTCAAACAAACATGTTAGAAGTGCATCGTGCTATGGAATACAATATCTATAGCCATCATTACTACAGTATGTACTGACTATACAGGAGTACGTGCTCACCTGAAGCCCTGCTCTTCTCCACTCCAGACCCTGGAGATGTTACTGGGTCCTTCCTGTAAAACCATGTTAGTGCCTTGCTCCACACAGGGATTAGAACTCCCAACCCTGGCACAGTTAAACAGCTTGTGTGGTGTTGCCATGACAGCAGGTGCACACCTCTTACCTGGATCAGCTGATCCAACAGCTGACTTTCGCCGGCCTCTCTGTCCTGGTCGGTCCGTTTTAACCATCTAGTTCTATGGTCAACAGACGTTTAACGTGGAGACCTCGTCTTGAGGTCAGCTGACAAGTCGGACCTCTAGATAGTGGCACCAAATGTGAGTTGTGCTTTTTGTTGCCTTTGTCTGCTTAGGTCTCATAGACCTAAGCATGACTATTGAAACATGACAGGATTAGGTTTTAAACTAAACATTCATTGTGCATCTAGCCAACAAACACAAGGTCTGGTAGAAGACCAAATTAGACATGAAACCTGTCACACAAACCCTCGACTACTTTGTCATCACACGCACACACTCTCAACCGAGACAGTAAAAACACTTACAAACTTGTTTGGAAACCATCTTTATTAAAACAGTGTAACCTCCCCCAATAACCATAGCAACCAGCCCCCACTGGGTGACAGATCTGTTGTTCAGTAAATTCCACCTGATTTATTCAGTTGCCAGGATACAGAAATCACAGCTTGATACAAACGGCCTGTCAATCAAGACATAATGCACAAAACAATCCAACTAACCAAACGCAAACTCCTGGCTCAAACAATATACATTAATCATAACTAAATGTCAACTTATGTGCTAGTTAAAACAGTTTACTGGCATGCTCAACACCTGACACGCCTAACATTGCTTTTACTTTCCTACAAAAACAATTAACTTCTTAAAAAGCTGAGGTATGTTGGTTGCTACAAAAACCGTACCTGGCGCAGTCCGGTTCAGTCCACCTGGTGCTCAACAGGCTCGAACCTCAAAACAGCCTAAAAGAGTTCGGCCCCGTGGTCCGGCTCAGTAGGAGCACACCGGGTCCGATAAGTTGGTCTCCAGCCAGTCTTGGTCTCCGCTGATCGCGTGGTCCGGGAAGTCGAAGTGTGACCCGCGACTCGTCTCGCTGAACGAGTCCAGATCCCGGTCCACGAGACACGAGGGCGCCGTGGGGTTCACGCTGACGTCCACGAGCAGCTGGTCCGGGGGGGACCCGGCGCTGGTCTGGCGCGAGATGTTCTTCAAGCTATAGAACAGTCTCGGCGGGGGGCTCGCGGGTACCATGACGACCTGGCGCGGCACCGCACCCATGGCCTGCTGGGCGTCTGACGTGAAGCGCAGGCACGACACCTGGTACTCCTCCTCGTAGTCATAGTCACCGTCATCATCATCATCATCATCATCATCCTCCTCCTCCTCCTCGTAGTCGGTAAACTCCCGTTTAATGCACGCGCGGGCGACGACGTGCTGATGGGACGGCATGGGTGACGTCACCGCCTTCACGCGGGGCTCCAGCCTGGGCTTCTTGCCTCTCGCAGGAGCAGAGGAGCCGGGGCCCGGCCCGGCCGCCGCGTCCGCCCGCGGCCTCTTCCGCGGCCGGTACTTGTAGCCCGGGTGGTCCGCCATGTGCTGGAGGCGGAGCCGCTCCGCCTCGCGGACGAACGGGACCTTTTCTGCATCGCGCAGCGTCTTCCAGCGCCGCCCGAGCTGCTTGCTGATCTCCGCGTTGTGCCGCTCCGGCGCCGTCGCCATCAGCTGGCGCCGCTCGGCGCTGGCCCACACCATGAAGGCGTTCATCGGCCGCTTGATGTGCACGGCCGCCGAGGGCGAAACCGGGCTGCCGTCCATCTGTTGGACCATGTCTATCGGTGCATGTGCGTCTGTCCGCCGGCTAACCGGGTGCAGCACATCTCTCCTGTGTGCATTACCACGGCCCGCCAATCACACGCCAGGAGAGGGCTTGTGGGCGGAGATTATACAATGTTCAGTTCAATAGACAAAGCGTTGGTAACGTTCCTGATCTAAGTTCAAAGACGTTCGCTGCGTAAATGTCCGTGGTGGTGACGTATGGAATTTGTTAGTGTTTTATAAATGCACATATTGTTTATCAAGACGGGCGCAAGTTGTCACTGTCACCATATCACCAGTATCAGACAGACAGGAATACACAAACATTACATGGTTTATCCACTAACTTATTAATGTGTGAGCCATCTGTATGCTTGTTATTATATAGTTATATGGTTGAAACACAACAATCACTAATCTACAGCATGGCACACACGACCATTAAATGCTTAATTGCCACACTGTCCAAATCCTCCCTGTTTTGTAATGATATGTTGAGACATGCGGAATTGATTTCAAGATAAGATATTATATTATATTATATTAAATTCTATTATATTATACAGTTTAATGTAGACAGCAGGACAGGACAGCAAACAATGTTTGACAAAGGTTATACATTATAATAAACTTTAATATGCTGAAAATGTTCCTATTTTAACAATATACTTAATATTACTACAGATATGCAGTACGTTTACTGAGCAGATACATGTTAGTATTACTACAGTACAGATACATGTCAGTAGTTCTACTGCAGCAGAAGTACTGACATGTTTCATGTGGAAGGGGGGGTGTGTGTGCCCCCTAGAGTCTGGAGGGTGTGTATGGGCCCCCTAGAGTCTGAAGGGGGGGGTGTGTGTGCCCCCAGACCCGCAGCCTGCTGACCCCCCCATCGGGGGTGATGACCAGGCGGACGTGACTGACAGGTGAATGCAGCGCAAGCTCCTCCCCCTGGAAGTGGTGTCTGTGGTGTGGGCGGAGCTACAGACAGGAGAGACAGATTGACAGGTTACGTGGGGTGTGATTGACAGCTACAGGATGCTGAGGTGGCGGGACAACGACCTTGATTGGCGGCAGCAGGACCTGCCACCTGCAGCTGCTGCTAGGCTCCTCCCCCGGCGGCAACAGGCAAACCTCCACCCGGCAACTGTCTGGACTGTTACCTGGGGGAGCAGGTCACATGGGCTCACAGCAGGTCTGTGATTGGCAAGAGACATTATATGGATTCATGTGGGAGGGGTGTGCGCCCCCTAGAGTCTGTAGCGGGGGTGTGCAAAGTAAGGACTTTGGATTGGCCCAGCCCCCCGAGTTACATGACATGGCTCATGACATCATCGTCATGACAATGTGTTTACCTTTGAAGTGGGTGGTGTCTATCTCCAGGCGGGTCACCACGCCGCTGTGGCCCAGCCTGAATATCGCCCAATCACAGCCCGGGACTTGCAGCAGGCCACGCCCATCCACCTGTACACACACGCACACACACACACATGCTTGCATGCCAACATATGCTCCATGTGATCCAGTGATCTGTGTCCGTGTGCGTGTGTGTAGCGTGTAGCATGTGTACGTACAGTATATGTGTGTGTATGTATGTAGCATGTGCACGAACAGTATATATGTGTGTGTGTGTGTAGCATGTGTACGACCAGTATATATGTGTGTGTGTGTACCTGCAGTATTCTCGGACGGTCAGGTTTACGAGCTGTCTCCCATCCATCTGCCATGTTAACAGGCCTGCCTGCACCTGGTGACAACTAGTAATAACTATAACTAGTAATAGATATCGATATATATATATAACTAGTATGTATGTTACTATATACAGGATATATTACTACTAATAACTATAACTAGTAATTGCTATATAACTAGTATATATGGGGCAGCTACTAATAACTATAACTAGGAATAGATATATAACTAGTATGTATGTTACTATATACAGTATATATAACTACTAATAACTATAACTAGGAATAGATATATAACTAGTATACAGCCGCAGAAAAAATTACGAGACCACTACACATTCTTTAAATTTAAATAGTATATATATACTGGAAATGTAAATAGAACATATAGATAAGTTCTATAAATACAAACCTAAAAAATAAATATATTACATGTAAGTAAAAAATCTAAATGTCTAAGAAGTAAAAATATGAGATAATGCTGCCGCGGCTGTATGTGTTACTATACTATATATATAGTTTAGTAATATATATATATATATATAACTAGTAACTATATCTAACTATATGATTCGACATCAAAATAATATAACTATATGTAACTACCGGTATTTATAACTAATATAACTAGTATAACTAGTATACGGTATCTACTATTAGCATCACTAGATACTGTTAATACCCTAAATAAAGAGCCCAAGTCACTTCTGCATTATGGGACCTTAGTTTGGAAAAATATGTATAGTAGTCAACGGCGAGAATCACAGAATCTGAATTGTGACAGGAAGTACATATAATATTTATCTATTTAAAAGATAATTGTTTAAGTCAAGAATGGCGCAGTTTGTTGTGAAACTATAAAGTAATCTTTAGTTTTGTGTGTAACCGCTCAGTGAACTACAGATTTGGTCTCGCACAACACACTTCTCCAAAACAACGCTCCCTGCGGCGTGAGAGCGTCATGACATTTACATGACTTACTGGTTTGTAGTCTTACTAATTACGTATTTTCACAGTCTAATACTTCAACAATTGTATGACAAACTGTGACTTCCTAACTAAAAAATATTTATTTTAAACAGACAAACATATGGGATCAAAAAATTATGTTACTGTCGCCGTTGACTACATGCACATTTCTTTAGATGTAATGTCACATAATGTGGACGTGATTCTGCTCTATATTGTACTAACAGAGTTCATGACTGAACTACCAATCATGTTGCGGGGGTGACCAAAGTGGGCGTCGCTGTATCCAAGACACACTCCTCCATTGGCCAGAGCCACCAGGTCAACCTCCTGGTGGGCGTGGACAGTCGACCAATCTCGTTGTCCCACACCATACACCCTGAGCCTGGCCACACCCCCATCTGGACAGGTATGATATTGATTGATAGTGTTGGAAATGAGAAGATGTAATACTCTAAAACTAAAAATAGAGCTAAAACTTAAACTAGATGCTATTAGCTGTAGATAGGTGTAGATAGGTGTAGATAGCTGTAGCTAGAGGCTATTAGCTGTAGCTAGGTGTAGCTAGGTGTAGATGAATATAGCTAGAGGCTATTAGCTGTAGCTAAATGTTATTATCTGTAGCTAGGTGTAGATAGAGGCTATTAGCTGTAGCTAGGTGTAGATAGCTGTAGCTAGAGGCTATTAGTTGTAGCTAAATGTTATTAGCTGTAGCTAGGTGTAGATAGAGGCTATTAGCTGTAGCTAGGTGTAGATAGCTGTAGCTAGAGGCTATTAGCTGTAGCTAAAAGGTATTAGCTGTAGCTAGGTGTAGAGCCTATTAGCTGTAGCTAGAGGCTATTAGCTGTAGCTAAAAGTTATTAGCTGTAGCTAGGTGTAGATAGAGGCTATTGGCTGTAGCTAGGTGTAGCTAGGTGTAGATAACTGTAGCTAGAGGTTATTAGCTGTAGCTAGGTGTAGATAGAGGCTATTAGCTGTAGCTATGTGTAGATAGCTGTAGCTAGAGGCTATTAGCTGTAGCTAGGTGTAGCTAGGTGTAGATGGATGTAGCTAGAGGCTATTAGCTGTAGCTAAAGGTTATTACCTGTATCTAGGTGTAGATAGTGGCTATTAGCTGTAGCTAGGTGTAGATAGCTGTAGCTAGAGGTTATTAGCTGTAGCTAGGTACAGCTAGAGGCTATTAGCTGTAGCTAGGTGTAGATAGATGTAGCTAGAGGCTATTAGCTGTAGCGAGCTGTATATAGAGGCTATTAGCTGTAGCTAGGTGTAGATAGCTGTAGCTAGAGGTTATTAGCTGTAGCTAGGTGTAGAGGCTATTAGCTGTAGCTAGGTGTAGATAGCTGTAGCTAGAGGTTATTAGCTGTACCTAGGTGTAGATAGAGGCTATTAGCTGTAGCTAGGTGTAGATAACTGTAGCTAGAGGTTATTAGCTGTAGCTAGGTATAGCTAGAGGCTATTAGCTGTAGCTAGGTGTAGATAGAGGAAATTAGCTGTAGCTAGAGGCTATTAGCTGTAGCTAGGTGTAGCTAGTACCTGGGTATATGTTGAGGCGGAGGTGCGTGACCCTGGCGGGGTGGTTGACCCAGAAGTAGTTGTGGCACGTCTCAGAATATCCGGGCTTCAGCACAGACACAGGAGCCAGCTCTGGCCAGAACTCTGAACCCAGCTGTCAGTCACAGTTTTATTTTTTATGTGAGGGCTAACCACGCTAGCTAGCTCTCTATAGTGTCTCCAGCTAAACCTCTTTGCTACAGTGGTTACTGCAGCTAGCTTGACGTTACCGTGGCAATGGCGGCCAGTTGGCTTGGAGAGGCGGCCTGACCCGTCCTGTCTCCCTCCAGACAGATAGGGGGTGGGGCCTCTGGAGAGACACAGTACCTTATATATAGTATACATTATATATAGTATAGCTTATATATAGTATACATTATAGTATAGCTTATATATAGTATAGATTATATATAGTATAGCTTATATATAGTATACATTATATATAGTATACATTATAGTATAGCTTATATATAGTATACATTATATATAGTATAGCTTATATATAGTATACATTATATACAGTATACATTTTATATAGTATAGCTTATATATAGTATAGCTTATATAGTATACATTATACATAGTAGAGCTTATATATAGTATACATTATACATATTATAGCCTATATATAGTATACATTATACATAGTATAGCTTATATATAGTATAGTTTATATATAGTATAGCTTATATATAGTAGTTTAAATATAGTATGCATTATAAATAGTATACATTATACATAGTATACACACTGTTATATATATACTATACATTATACACATATTCTACACACTACAGTGTACTATACAGTATACACACTGTAGTATATATACTATACATTATACACATATATTCTAAACTACAGTGTATTATACAGTATACACTGTAGTAAATATAGTAAATACTATAGTATATATACTATACAGTATACACATATATTCTACACACTACAGTGTACTATACATTATACACATATAATAATAATAATAATAATAATAATAAACTTTTTGTATAGCACCTTTCATACACAATGTGCAACTCAACGTGCTTTACAGTTAAAAACATTTGAACAAAGGATGAAGG